>PVJX010022010.1:0-31095 GCA_004027295.1 Dolichotis patagonum | reverse complement strand
GGCAAGGACTAACTACAACCTCTTCTCCCTCCCCTCACATCTGATGCCAGTCCCAGATTCAAAGAAAGACACTCATTATCAACCAGCCTCCAAGCCCCCATCTGCCTGGCTTTGGGAATTTATTTTACGCATAAGAAACAAAAGATCCATATTTAGCTGGCACGCTTTCGCCAACCCCACAAATCCGGAAGTGTAACTACTCTACCACAAGAAATAAGCAAAGAATATGAATGTGAGTGACAGAGCCACGGAAGATAAGCATTTCAAAAGATGCCCAATTTCACTGGTAATCAGGGAAGTGTAAATTATAACCATGGTGAGTTACCGCTGACCCCCACCAGGGCAGCGCAGTAAATGCCACAAAGTTCCAGCACTCTTTGCATCAGATGTGAGAGGAAGGAGCAAAGAAGCAATGGCATGACTTGGTAGCTGCCATGGCCACTGAAGCACAGCTTCTCCTGAGCAAGGTCGAGAAAAGCCAAGAAGGTCACGCCACAGACACAGCAGTTCCTGCTAGGGACGGAGTCACACAACGCACTGGGATGCTGCAGGTAAAGTTCGTTCCGGAGATCTACAAGTGTCAGCGTGAACAGAGCTCAAAACACATGGTACTGAGGTAGAACGGGTGGGAATCACCTTGCGGCTTTCAGCTGGAACCACAAAAGCACAATATATAGCCAGGTATGTATCACGTCTATAATTTCTGCAGGGTGGGAGGCTGAAGCAAGAAGATTGCTGTTTGAGGCCAGCCTAAATTATATAGTGAGACCTGGTCTACCAAAAAAAAAAAAAAAGAAGAAGAAGTATTTATGGACACAAAGAAGTAGACTAAAAGAACTTACTCCCATTGCATGATGTGTTTCAGTATGCTTTACAGACCAAGTGATACAATGTATTGTTTCTAGGTTCAAGGACAAATTACAAGTATGACACATGGGGCTAAGGGTATAGCTCAGCATGCACAAGACCCTGGTTCAGTCTCCAGCACCAAAAAATAAAACATAGCTAGGTGTGGTGGTGTTCCTGTCGTCCCGGCACTTTGGAGGCTGAGACAAGAGGATCGCCATGAGACCAAGGTCAGCCTGGGCTACATAGTGAGTTGAAGGCCAGTCTGGAGTACACAGTGAGACGCTGTCTCGGAAAACTAAATAAAAATAAAACTAAAACGTCTCCAGCAGAAAAAAAAATTTGACTAAGTTTCACATCCTATGTGAAAAACAAAACAAAGACATTAAAATGGATCACATACTTGACACCGAAAAAGAAAAAATTGATGAACTGGACTTCATCAAAATGTCAAAGCTGCCGAGCATGGTGGCACATGTCTGTGATCCCAGGACTCTCAAGACTTGGGAGGCTGAGGCAGGAGAAGCACTGAGAGTTCAAGGCCAGCCTGGGCTACAAAGCTGGCTTGAATTACATAGAAAGACCCTGTCTCCAAAACAAAGCAAAAGGGCCAAGGATATAGTCAGATGCACTGCACCTGCTTGGCAAGCAAAGTCCTGAGTTCAACTCCTAGCGGGGGAAAAAAAAAAAAAAACAAAAAAAACCCCTCATATTAAAAAAAAAAACTTATCTTATTGTAAGAGTGAAAATTACCAGCTACCATATGTGAGGCCCTGGGTTCCAACCTTAGCACCAAGAAAAAAAAAGCCACTGAGTAGAAAACATATTTGCAACCTACACATCTGACCAGGGAATGCATGATGATCTCTTGACATACTGAGCTATTTAACATGCAATATTCACTTTATGCTTTTATTTTTAATTTTAATTTTAATTTTTTTGCATACTGGGGCCTGAACCCAAGGGGTCTTTAGTGTGCTAGGCCAGTGCTCTGCCACTCAGCCATATCTCTGGCTCTTATTTATTTTGTGACCGGGTCTTGCTAAATTGCCCAGGTTGGCCTTGATCTTTTGATCCTCCAGCCTCAGCCTCCTGAGTAGCTGGGATTACAAGCATGCACCATCATGCCAGGCTAATTTGATGCATTTTTGTCAAGATTAATGAGCAGTGACTCACTCAAAGCACCCCTTAACGGGTTTTGCTTTGTTTTGTTTTTACCCCTTAGTTTTTGAACCAAAGAAAAAGAGGCAAAGAGTACGAACACTAGGATTCAAAAGTAAGGAAAACTAATCTACAGAGCTGTAAATCTGAACTGCCACAGGGAGACTACAGCTGTGCGGTCTAGGTGTGTCCTACCTACCACCTGTGGCTACTGGGCACTTAAACTGTGGCTCATCTGACTAAGAAAGACCACATGGATTAGATACACCACTTAGGACATAGTATGAGTTGGGCCTGGTGGCACATGCCTGTAACCTCAGCACTTGGGAGGCTGAGGCAGGAGGATCCTGGCAAGTTGGAGACCAGCCTGGGCTAGAAAGTAAGCTCAAGGGCAGTCTATACTGCATGGCAAGATCCTGTCTCAAAAAAAAAAAAAATTATGAGGAAACAAAGTATCTCATTAACTTTTTTTTTTAGGCAGTTTTGCTACATAGTCTCAGGTGGGCTTGAACTCACTATGGTGGGCAGGCTGGCCTCCAACTCATGATCCTCCTGTCTCAGCCTCCTGGGTACTAAGATTATAGATGTGAGCCAACACATCTGGCTCATCAGCAATTTTTAAGAGTTTAGCAGTGCCTTGGCTCAATTCCTAGTACTGCGAAAATCAATCAATCAACCAATGTTTTAATATTTTTTTAAACAGAAAAAGCTGTCCCTGGCACGCTTGCCCTCTCGCCGTGCCGTGCCCTGTGAGAAGCCCCTCACCGCACACTGAGCCCAGCTCTTGGGCTGCACAGCCCTGGAAGCTAAATGAAATCCGTTCCTCATAAACGGCTCCGCCTGTGGCATTCGTTAGAGCAGCCAAAAACGCAGCACCACAATTAACGCCGCTGAACTCTACACTCGCACCCTCATGATGGGTGCAGTTGGTTGGTACAGTTTGCTGTGTACAATTAGACCATAAAGCCCGGATCAGCACCCAGCATTCCCTCCCTGCAGGAATCTCTGGCCTGCGAAAGACTCCGAGTAGCGAGAGCCGCAGTAAAGATCCTAAACTGTAAGCTCTGTGGGCAGAGGCTCCCAGTGCCACCTCCGGGGGACCCACTGAGGGTGTGTGGGGAAAGTACAAAGGGAGTTGTTATTTAGGGCCAGCAAATGCTCTCAAGAACACAGTGGGGAGGGCTGGCGATGTAGCTCAGTGGCATAAGCGCCTGCTTGACAAGTACAAGGTTGTGAGTTTGATCCCCAGTATCGCAAACACACACACACACACACACACACACACACACACACAGGGGACATTTCTGTTCTCCTTTCTTTTTTCTTCCTTCATTTTTTGTTTTTTGAGATAAGGTCTTGTTATGTAGCCCAGATAGTCTCCAAACTGATTGTAATCCTCCTGCCTCCGCCTCCTGATTGCTAGAATTACATACCACCACACCTGTTTTTTCCTCCTTCTCCTCCTCCTCCTTCTTTTCTTTTGTATTAGAAACTGAACTCAGAGCCTTCACTAACCCTCCAATCCACTCCCCCTGTTCTGAGTCAGGGTCTCACAGTGTAGTCCAGGCTCACCCGAGTTCAGTAGTCGACACTGGCCTTGAACTTGCAATCCTCCTGCCTCAGCCTCCTGAGTACACCAGGGGCCATTTCCCAGAGCCTGAGGTCCTTGGGCCAGAAGCCACCATACTGCAGGTGCACCTTTGAGACACTGGTACGGAGCCCATTGGGAAAGCAGCCCAGGAGTCAAGGACAAGGACAACTCGAACTCTCACCCTGGACAGACTCCTAAGGCACCCTCGAGGCCTGGAGCTCAGCTTTGCAGGACCAGGCCTGCCTCAAAGGCCGGGCTCAGCACAAGAGGAGCTCCTGTCCGCCCACCCAACCACTCCAGCTTCAGGGCTGAGCTCCGGTAGTCGCTGCCCACACACTCTGCATGGAGAGGCCAGCAGGCTGCTTAAAAAAATCTGGCTTCAAAGTTCTTGCTCTTTGGCATGGAGCAGATCCAGGCACCGTGAGTGACAGGACAGGAAAGCAGCTACATGTGAGATCAGAAAACAGAGGCCAGCCAGGAAGGTGGCACACATCTGTCACCCCAGCACTTGGGAGGCTGAGGCAGGACTGCGATACGAGTTTGAGGCCAGCTTCGGCTACGTAGCAAGACTCCGCCAAAAAAAAAAAAAATCAAGGTTTTTTGCTTTTTAATTGGAATTAAAAATTTAAAAAAGGAACCGGAGGGCAGGAGTCCAGGAGCTTGCTGCACGGAGGCTGCTGGAGCCGCGCTGTGATTTCTGCACCTCTTTTCCACCCATCTGCAGGGCTCCGGAAGGCTCAGGACTGAGGCCTGCGCTTCTACACCCACAGCACCCGCTAGGCGCTGGCACAGCCCGGCGGCTTCCGACGGACAGAGCAGGGCAGAAACAAAGGAATGGAAGGAAGTCAGGCCAGATGCTCAGGAAATCCGGGACACGCTTGCCTTCTCTCGAGGCCCTGGCACCTCAGAGGTCAGGGGCCTGACGCAGGCAAGGGACCTGCTTTGTTTACACACAGAAGTATCGAAGGCCAGTAATGTTGCAGAGGCCTGACACAGTACTGTAAAACGCGTCCACTTGGGAGGTACACTGGCTGGGCGTCCACACAGCCTGAGGGGGCACCAGGAGGTGAAGGTGAGGCTTGGGGTGGGGGAGGGGAGCACAGGGCTGCACCGGGAGGGGGAAGGGCGGAGGGAACAGAGCCCTCCCTTCATCCGGGTCCCATCTGCTGCCCAGCCTCGACCTCTGGGCTTTCTCGGGAAGTGAGGCAGAGATGGTTAAGTGCTCCACACTCTATAGATTTCAGAAACCTCCAGCAAATTCAACAACTTCGTGATCCTCATTGAGAGTTCGAGCCAGAAAGGAAACTGGAATTTCTCCAAGTCTTATACTCTACTTTTTTTTTTTTTTAAGGCCAGTCTGGTTCTCAGAAACACAGCTCCTCCCCACTCCCCAGGCCCAGGCCCACACACCCCACGTGGGACTCAAGACTGCACCCTGGCCACACTCCACAGCTGGCCTGGTTGGGTGCAGCCAGCTCCGGGGCTCGAAGGCCACCGCACACGGAAGATAACCCCTCCCCATTTCAGCAAGAGCCAGCTCTCGCCACCCAAGACTTTTCCCGGGGCTGGCACAGGTGGCTCTGGATTGCTGACCACATCCTGGCCTGCCAGCCCTCTCCCCGCCTGGTCCCGGGGCAGGAGGAAACCAGCCCGAGAACCGTCGCGCAAGCAAAAGCAGTGTCTGCCAGCAGCGATGGTGACAGGGGAGACTGCTAAGTTTAGTGGCCAGTGTGAGGGACTTGATTTCTAAGTTTAGGCCTGATGGGGGCCCAACTCCGAGCCAGAGTTCTGGGGACACAGCCCGGGCCTTGACCCCGCCCTTCCCCTCAGGATACGCTGCTTGAGGCTCAGACTCCTGGCCTAGGTGGACTCTGGAGTCCCGGAGCGGATCTTGGACTCAGAACAGGGCCACTCAAGCCACCAGCAGCAGCCCCTGAGCCGGGCCAGGCCAGCTTTCCGCGTTGCTAGGGCATCCGGGAAGGGGAGGGTGCTAGGGCGCCGCGTGCTCCCCAGGGCGCCACAGCCGCAGTCAGCCAGCCCAGGTGGGACAGCTGAGCCTTGCAGGACCCCTCCCCCCGGTAATCCCCCGGGGGACGCCCGGGCCCTCCCCCGTTCCCGGGCCGGTACCTGAGCGGGCGAGAGCGCTGCAGCCCGGCTTCCTGCGCCCCCCGTGCGAGGCGGGCCCGCGCCCCCTGCGCCCCCGGCAGCCCCAGCCCCGGGGCGCGCAGCGTCGCGAGGCGCAGCATCCCCACGCACAGCGCCATGCTCGCTTGCTCGCTCGCGACTCCCGGCCCAGCAAACTTTTAAAGCCGCCGAGGCGGGGCGCGCGGGAGGCGGGAGCGGGAGGGTCCCGGGGCGGGGCGAGGCGCGGGAGGGGACGGGCCACTTTCGCGTGGGACCCCGTCCCGCTCCCCCATCGCCCTGGCTTCCCGGTGAGTCCGAAGGGCCGGTCTGCACGGTGCCCGCCGCATCCCCCAAATAGCGTCCCCTCCTGGACATCGGATGCCTGCGGCTGTGGGACGCAGGAGTTGGTTAACTTCACCGTGGCGAGGCGCGGGCTGGTCCTGCCCCGCGCCCCGCTTCCCGCGTGGGCCATGTAAGGACCCCAAAGTTGTGATCTGGAGAGGTGCACCCCCCTCCCGAGTTCGCCAGTGCAAACCAGGGAGGGGGTAAGGGGGGAGGGGGAGGCTGGAGAGACCGGGGTCTCCTCGGTGCCTGCGAGCGGCGAGCAAGTCCCAGCAGAGCCCACCTCTGGTCCTGGGGCACCGCGATCTCACGTGTGTCCTCCCACCCAGTCCCCAACTGCGCCGCACCCCATGGTGCCGCTGCTCCAGGAGGCTTCAAGGACCGGGACCTGTGTGTCCTCTGGCATTTGCCAACCTAGCTGGGGCCCTAAAACCCGGTTCCGAGGCGCAGACGGAGGCGCACAGGCAAAGCATCCCGGGGCCAGGCTCAGCCCATCGGCACCCCCAGCTCCTCTGCAGCTCCTTCAGGCCCGGCTGCAGGTGACCCGGGAAACCCTGGGGCAGCCAGCGCCAGAGGTCAGTGTCCTCCTCTGGCCATCCCTGCGGCTGGGGCTGGCTGGAAAGGTGGCTGTGGGCACATAGGTTACCACAGTGTACCCAGGCTCGGGTCCTGGACCAGCCAGACTCTTCCTCGGGGGAGGAGAGGGAGAGGAGGGGGGAGAAGACCCCTGGGGCCCCCCTCTGACTGGAGAAGCCAACCAAGTAGCGCTGGCTGAGGGCGCAGTGCGGCCCGAGGAACCCTTGCCCTTGCCTGGGATGGTGGCTTGGCTGAGGTCATGAGGAGCTCCTCTATTTGATCCTCGAATTGACCTCAGATCCCCTGGAGCCCGGGTTCCTGGGGACAGTCCGGATCCCAAACCCCGTGGACCCAGACTTGAGAGGAAGAGGCTTCCCGAGGGCTGTAACCCGGCACAGGGCTCTGGCGCTGGCCCACGGGACTCGGGGCACTGGGTGCCCGCCGTGCTGGCTTGCAGGGGGACCCCTGGGTAAATTATTGCCCCCTCTGAGTAAATCATTGTCCCTGCCTGGCCTCAGCCTTGACCCCTGCAGGGCGGTCCTCATGCTGGCAGATTGGCTCCAAAGGCCCTTGCACGCCCACAGATTCAGGGCCAGTCCTGGGGGAGGGGTCTTCTGCCCTGTGGTCCCACCTGGGCTCCCCAGGCCCAAGATTGACCCAAAATGGGGCCTCCAGGACCTGCAGCTTCCAGCTTCCTGTCTCCCGCCGCCTCAGCCCACCGTGCTTCCCAGGGGCTAAGCGTGTCCACTGCACGCCACACATGGTGGCACTGCGTGTGGGCCCTGAGACTTGGCTTATACCACTGACGAGCCTGAGGAAGCCCTGATTCCCTGCCCCTTACCAACATCCTTCCCTCTGTGCTTCAAAAGCCAGCTCATAAGAAGTGCGGAGGGATTCGCACCTGCAATCCTGGCACTTGGGAGGCTGAGGCAGGAGGATGGCTGAGAGTATGAGGCCAGCCTGGGTGAGACCCTGTCTCAAAAAAAAAAAAAAAAATAGAAGAAGAAAACAAGATAGGCAAAGCTTTGCCTATTAAACCGAAAGTTAAGAAATGACAGAATAGGGCTGGGGATTTAGCAGCAGGGCTTAACACCTGCCTGGAAAGCATGATGTCATGAGTTCAATCCCTGGTACCAGAAAAAAAAAAAAAGACAGAATAAAAAATGTTTAGAGGTAAAGATAGAAGATAAAGCAGAAATGGTTTAAATAGTTCAAATGGTTCCCTTTTAACTTGAATAAATTTCTCCAAGGAAGAGATGCAGTTGACTGATAAGCACATAAAAAGATACTCCAGCAGGGCATGGTGGTGCGCACCTATGATAGCAGTATTCCAGAGGCTGAGGCAGGAGGATTGACGCAAGTTTAAGGCCAGTCTGGGCTACCCAGTGTGCTCAAGACCAGCCGAGAATATGGAGACCCTGTCTCAAAAACAACAAAAATTCAAAGTAGAGATTCACGTGGGCATTTGTAAACCACAGCTTGTAACAGGATTACTCACAATAGCGACAGAAACAACCCAAGTGTGCTTCGTGTACACAGTAGAATACTATTCAGCCTGGAAAAAGAGAGGTTCTGACCAGTGCTATGAGACAGCTAAACCCTGAAGAAATGCTGGAGAAATAAGCCAGTCACACAAGGGTAGGTTACACATGTAGGGGGAGGTTAGAGTGGTCAAAGTCACAGACCAAGTGGGGTGGGGGTTGTGGGGCTGAAGCTACAGGGAAGGGGGGTCTTTCTTTCTTGTAGCAATTAAGGCCTAGTGTCTGCTAAGCAAGGGCTCCATCCCGGAGCTATACCACCATTTTAAAATCTTTTCTTTTTTTCTCAAAATATAAATACGTTTGGAGGCGGATTGTAGTGATGATTGCATAACGTAAATATGCATAAGTGCCACAGAACTGTACACAGAAATGGGTTAGGAAGGAGACTGGTGTGGTAGTGCACGCCTATGATCCCAGCACTCAGGAGGCTGAGACAGGAGAATCACTGTGAGTTCAAGGGCAGCCTGGGCTACATAGCAAGACCTTATCTCAAAAAACAAATGAACAACAACAAAACTCAAATAAAAAAGAAGATAAATTTTATTTGTGTCCATTTTACCACAATTTTATTTTTTGGATTCTCTGAAGACAGGCATTCAAACTGGCCTTGAATTCTCAGTGACCTTCCTGCCTCAGCCTCCCCAATGTTAGGATTTCAAGTCTGTGCCACCACAATTTTTAAAAAATGTTTCATTTGGGGGCATCGGATGGCAGGGATTGGAGGAAAAAAGAACTGCTTTTTGTTTGAAAGTGTTTTTCTAAGTTTTCTTTTCTGGTTTTTTTTCTTTTTCTTTTGTTGTGGTTTGGTTGGGGGGGATAACTTCATACTGAGCTACATTGTATTTTGTAGTTATTTCAAAATAAGTTCTCACTAAATCCCTAAATTGCCAAGGCTGGACTCAAACTTACAATCTTTTCTGCCTCAGCTTCCCACAGTGCTAGGGTTATAAACATGCACCAACATACCCGACTACTTTGTTTTATTTTCTAAAATGGCAAACGTGGGTTTGGTTTGGTTTTTAGTAACTAGAATAAATCCAGGGTTGTGCCTGTACTTGTAAAGCATTCTACCCGAGTCCTGTGTGTTTTAACTTAATACAGCCTTTTATGAACAGACCTGAGAGAGCTTCCTGGCTCGAGACATTAATCAGTTATAAGCAACGATTGCTGTTTGACAAAGTCCTCACTGTTAAGAAAATTTCTCGCTGTAGCCACACGTGGTGGTGTATATCTGTAATTCCAGCCCATGGGAGGCTGAGGCAGGAGGATCACCATGAGTTCAAGGGTTGGCTGGACTACACAGTGAGAGCTTGTCTCAAAAAACAAAAAGAGAAAAGAAAGATCTTACTGTTAAATAACAAGAGCAAAGGGTTACTTGGTTTGGGAAACCCCCGAGCCACGCCCTTTTGTGAATGACTGTGAACAAATCTCCTCTCACTGGTGTCAATGTTTATAGTTCACTGTTTAAAAGTGGCCTGTGGAAAACAGGCCTTTGGAAGATTTGTCCCCGTCTTCCTGAGAGCAGCTCCTCATAGAAAAGGGGGGCTGTTGCCAGGCTAAGACACTCTTCCCAGTGTGGGGGAGGCCCTGGACCCTGCCCCCAGCACCCCAAAGAGGAGGGGAAAAGTGGGGAGAGGGGCGAAGCGGGAAGAGGGTGCTTCAATTTTGAGCAAGACACATAAAGGGTTTGCGGAATGCCGTATTTGTGTTCTGCCAGGCAGGCCGCACAGTCCAGCAGTCAGCGGCCAAAGTGGACCCAGGCTCAGAAAAAACAAAACAAAACAAAACAAAACCCCCGGTAAACTAGGCGGAGACAGACTGCTCTGAAGTCGGATATTTCTGGTTTTCAAACTGAAAAGCGGAAATAAGGAACTGCTGTTTACAGAAAACCAGTTTGGTCACAGCAAATGACAAGGGATGACCGGCCAGGCACGTGTGACTTTGGGGCGCTGGGGGAACCCAGGGCCTTCCACGTGCTCAACCCCTCAGCTGCTCTCAGCCCTGTGATCTGTTTCTTTGTTTTCTGAGGCAGGGTCTCTGCTATGCAATCCAGGCTGGCCTTGACCTCACTAGGTAGCCCAGGCTGGCTTAGAACTGGAGGGGAGTCTCCTGCCTCAGCCTCCTGAGCACTAGAACTACAGGCACCACCAGGCCCAGCTGTTTTTGTAGTTAATCCTTACTAAAGGAACAGCTTTCTCTCTAGCTGGAGATTTATGGTTGAGGACATCCAGGCTTGGAGTTGTGAGGTAAAGTGTTCAAAATTAAACGCTGAGGATACAGCTCAGTGGCGTAAGCGCCTGCCTGGCAAGCCTGAGGTTGTGAGTTCACTCCCCGGTACCAAAAAAAAAGGCAAAACCAGATTGAATCTCAGATCTGTTTCAACCTAGGATTTCATGCATTCGTCGTTTATTTATGTTGAACCTCTGATTCTCGTATATCTGTTATTTGTGCGTGTGTTACTGACAATAAAACCCCAAGTCCTTCAGATTGAGCTACATCCCCGACCCTTTGCTATCTGTTATTATTATTATTATTTTAATTTTGAGACAAGGTCTCACTAAATCACTAAGCTGTGCAGTCCAGCTGGGCTCAACCTGTCATCCTCCTGCCTCAGCCTCTCAGACCACTGGCATCGCAGGTATGGACCATCACACCTGGCTTGAACGTTTCTATATTACACTTTATTACAAAAGCACTAAGCCTCATTGCAACAAATCTTCAACATAAAGAAAGATAAAAATATGCACGTTCGGGCCAGGGATACAGTTTAGGGGCACAAGTGCCTGACTGGCATGGCAAGCACAAGGTTCTCAGTGTGATTCTCAGTTCTCTCTCTCTCTCTCTCTCTCTCTCTCTCTCTCTATATATATATATATATATATATACACACACACACACACACACACACACACACACACGCATTCATGCTAGGCCTGGTGGTGCACACCTGTAATCCCAGCACTAGGGAGGCTGAGGCAGGAGGATCACCGTGAGTTGGAGGCCAGCCTGGGCTACACAGTGAGTTCAAGGTCAGCCTGAACTACACAGCGAGACCCTGTCTTAACAACACCGGCATATTCTTCCATACCATTTCTTAGTTTCACAGGAACACGGCGGACATATGTATGAGCTTATCTCCTTTACATGCTTCTGCAGAAGAGAGACTGTGCTGGGTCAACGGTGAATTCAAAGCCCACAGATGAGCTAGTGGTTTTGATCAGTGTTAACTTGTTGACAGCTGTCCCTCAGTCCTACACACTGATGCAGATCTCTGTATCTGCCCCGCCCCCGTGCCCCTGGGGCGATAAACCCATCCAGTATGGAGAGCACAGTAAACTGGAAGATGTGTTTATTGCCTGGAACCACTGAGCACCCCAGCTTAACAGCGCAGCCTGTGGCAGGCGCTGATTGTCCCCCTAGGGACCGTTACCTGCAGTCGCTCTGTCCTGCATCTCCGCCCAGCTGCCAGCCCAGGGGGACAGGGGGACAGCAGACTCCAGCTCCCGGTCCCGTTTCTGCGGAGTGCAGGCGGGGACGGGGACTGGGATGTGGCTCAGCAGGGGGGCACCAGGGCCTGGGTTCAAAGCCCAGGGCTGAGGGAAAACAAGTCGCATCCACCGCATATGGGTCACCGTCACACAGTTGTAAAGTGGGAGGATGGAAGTTGAGGTCTGTACCTCTCCATGATTCCAAGACATGCGTGTGTGTGTGTGTGTGTGTGTGTATACAGGTCCATAAACACAGACACAGAGACAGGTGGTGCAGGGTGGGGGGCAGAGAGAGCAGGTCACCAGGCATCTTACACAGTCACTTGAGACAGGATCTCACTATGTAGTTCAGGCTACCTTTGACCTCACGGTGATCCTCCTGCCTCAGCCTACCAAGTACTGGGATTACAGGTGCGCGTCACCATGCCTGGCTCTTGTGTTTTTTATTTGATCATATATTATAAACATCTTTTTTCTAGGCCAGTCTTATATTTAGTACTCATTCTCTTTAACTGCCAATTAATGTTTCCCAGTAACATTGTATAAATATATTCTATTAAGGCCCTTTTCTTTTGATGGACTTGGGGTTTTTTTGTATGTGTAACTGGGGATTAAAGCCCAGGGCATTTTACTACTGAGTTATATTCCCAGCCCTTTTTAATTAATTAATAGTTAATACATTTTTTGTTTTGTTTTGTTTTGTACTGGGAATCAAATTCAGGACCTCATAATTGTCAGGCAGGCACTGTACCACTGAGCCATATCCCTAGCCTCCACTTTTTTTTTGTACTGGGAGTTGAACTCACGACCTCATGCTTGCCAGGCAGGCACTGTGCCACTGAATTACATCCCCAGTCCTTTTGTTTTGATTTTTGAAACAGGGTCCTGCTTTGTGGTTCAGGCTGACCTTGAACTTACTATGTTGTCCAGGCTGTCCTCCAGCTTGTGGCAATCCTCCTGCCTCAGCCTTCTGAGTGCTGGGATGACAGGTGTGTGCTATTGTGCCCATTTTACAGAATAATCAACAGAAGCCTGGATGGCTGTGACTGCTGAGATGGCCTTAGCTCTTGGTGTGGCAGCACTGGCCTGACCCCATGGGGTTTTCAGGGACTGTCACCTCCTTTCTCCTGTCCTGATCTCTGGCTCCTGGAAAGGGCCGTGGGGGTGGGGACAGTGTTTTCCCAGACACCCCGGGGTCACACAGGCACAGGCAGCTCTGGGCTGGGGCAGAGGGGACCCAGGGTTACAGCCACCCACAGGGGACAGACTCCCCCTTCCCCACGCTGCGGGGGTCTAAACCCACCTTCCTCAAGGTGGAGGAAGCCGCCCAGTCCTCCTCTGCTGCCTGACTCCACTGCAGCTCTGCTTGCCTGAGCTGTTCATTCTTCAGAGCCCTGCTCAGAAGCCACCCCGTGACCTCCCCGGCTCCTCCTCCCTGCCACGGTGGGAGGGAGCCCCCTTTCTGCGGGTGCGTGCATTCCCTTGCTGAGATTGTCATCATAAACAGTTGGACCTTCTGAATTTCATTCCTTCGCCTTAGGACGGAAATAACGTGGTCCTCATAAGACCGTTGTAAGAACCGAGTTGGAAGACACCACAGAAAAAGTGAAAAGAAACAATAAATGTAAAACACAGTCCCGGGAGCCCAGGGTTTAGCTCAGTGGCATAAGTGCCTGGCTTGGCAAACTCGAGGCTGTGAGTGCGATCCCCAGCACCAAAACACAACACAAAACAAAACACCACAGTCCTGGACACAAGGAATGCTCTCGAGCATGTCAGCTGGACTTTACCACGCGCAAGCACTCGAAGAGCCCTACACATCTGCGCGCAGATTTGTATCTGTGCAAGTATGTGTTAGGGCATTTACCTTTTCACCTTATATGATTGATATTTGTGTGAACCTTGGGATCTGTTGAGGCAGAAAACATAGAGTGCATTGAAAAGAAATGGCATTTGGAATGAAAGGATTTGGGTTGCTGGATATAGTGGCTCATGTAATCCCAGCACTCAGGAGGCTGAGGCAGGAAGATTGCCAGTTCAAGGCCAGCCTGGAAATGCAGCAAGACCCACTCTCAAAGCAGACAAAGAAAAAAAATTAAAGGGTTGGAGATGTAGCTCAACAGTAGAGTTCCCCGGGATTTGATCTGTAGTACGAGAGAGACAGAGAGAGAGAGACAGAGAGAGAGAGAAATTGATTCATACTTCAACTAACTGAGAACCAACTGCTTTTTCCCTCAGAATTTAGGGTTTCTTCCTCTGCAAGAGCAGGGCAGGATCACAATCAAGGGAGCCCCATTGTCTGCTCATGTAAATTATCAAGATACCGGATATTCCCAGCCATAGTGGCACATTCCTATAACCCTGGCACTCAAGAGGCTGAGGCAGGAGGATCACCATGGGGTTGGAGGCCAGCCTGGGCTACCTAGTGAGTTCAAGGCCAGCCTACGCTATGTAGTGAGACTTTGTCCCCCAAAACACAAAACAAACAAGATGGCTAAGACATAAGACAATAAGCCTAAAAATATCTTCCAGGGGAACCAATGCTTGTCAGAAGATAAACTTAATACATGCTTAGTGTACAAAGTACCAAAGTTGCTCCTTTGGACTTTAGACTTGTGTGTGTGTGTGTTTGTGTGCGTGAGAGAGAGAGAGAGAGAGAGAGAGAGAGAGAGGGAGGGAGTGAGGGAGAGAGAGAGAGAGAGAGAGAGAGAGAGAGGGAGAGAGGTTCTTTATGAATAATTCAGGCTGGTCTTGAATTCACTATGTAGCCCAGGCTGACCCCAAACTCAGGGCATCCTCCTGCCTCAGCCTCCCTAGGGCTGAGAGGACAAGCATGTACCACCACACCTGGCTTATGAAATTTCTTTTAAACTGTATGTATGACTTAAACATATTGTTCCATTTAAGACTAATTTAAGAAATGTACTATTCTGTGATTCACATAAAACTGAGTGAAGGAGGAAATGATGATTATTCGCCATGGAAGAAACTTGTTTTAGAAAATAAAAAGATGGCTACAACACAGCATGGGTTCTCACAGTCCACTGCAGAGGACAGGCACGCACGGGGCCACAGCAGGCAAGGGGCAGTGACTGGAGGTGCTTCTCTTACCAAGTGCCAGTCACTGCAGCAGGCTCTGTGTGATCCACATGACTTCCAGTCAGACTTTATCGCCTGTTTCTCACAGATCCACAGATAGGATCTGGGCACAGGTTGCCCAGGGTTCACGGGCAGCCAGCAACGGTGCCAGGACTAACACCAGTTGGTCCAGCATCAGCGTCTCTGCGAGCCAAACCTCTGTCACTCTGATAATAGATGGCAAATCTCTGCCTCTGCCAGAGCCCCAGGAGGGCTGTGGAACTCAGCTTGGGGTTCATGGTGGTCAGGTGAGGTTTCCCCAAGGACTAGGAGTCAGCTGGTGGGGGGTGGGGAAGGCTGAGCCTCTGCAGGAGAGGCAAAGGCGTGGGGACCACGTACTTCCCCAAGTCCAGGGAGATGGGTCGATGTCCTAGAGGTGTCCTAGAGGTGTTTGAAGGATTTCAAGCAGAGAGACTTGGTCAGCTTTCCAGAAGGATCATGGAAAACGGTCATGGCGGTGTACCCCTGTGATCCGGGCATTCACGAGGCCAAAGCAGGAGGATTGCAGCTAGTTTGAGGTCAGCCTAGGTTACAAAGAGAGCTCAAGTCCAGCCTGGATTACATTGCGAGACCTTGCCTCAAAAAATAAACAAACAAACAAACAAACAAACAAGAAATTCAAACCAAATAAACAAGAAACAAAAAAGAAAGATCACGCGAGCTGGGAGAGGTGGGTGGGAGGAGGGAGACAGGGCTGAGACAGAGAAGAGAGAAATTCAGGAAGTGCACGGTGATTTGGGGGTTAAATAGAGAGTAGGCAGCAATTCTGGAGGACACCTAGCTTCTGCTCCTAATCCAGGAGGAGAATGACCTGATGAGGTCAGTTCTGGTTTTCGAGTCCAATCCCGTGCCATTTCGGCGTCCAGCCAGGGAGCGCTATGCAGTGCCCTGTCCTGGGCGCCAGGGGGCGCGCGTTCACTCGCTCCGGACGCTCTGGCCAGCGCGTCTCGGTGGCCGCGGAAGGTGACGTGGACACGGAAGTGGTCGTCGCCGCGGCGGCACCGGTGGGAGCTGGGCGCGGGGCGCAGAGCTCAGAGTGCGGCCAGCGGGCTAGCGGCAGCGGCCTCGCAGCGGCGGCGAAGCGCAGGCGTTGTCCGTTGGGTCCTGGTCCGCTGAGCCGACGACGGCTTCTGAGCCCTGCACGCCTGCCCGTCGGAGCCCGGAGTCGGGGCCCGCTCAGCCGGCGTCACCATGACCAAGACGGGCAACAAGGGCGGGAACCTCCGCGACAAGCTGGACGGCAACGAGCTAGACCTGAGCCTCAGCGACCTGAATGAGGTCCCCGTCAAGGAGCTGGTCAGTACAAGCCCACGAGGCCTAGAAGCCCCTGCGTGGGCCACTTCCAGTCCCGAGCCTCCGTTTCTCCATCTTTAAAATAAAGTGGCGGGTGGGACGGCGTCCCGGAGGAGGCCGCGTCCGGCCCCAGTGTTCTTCTGTGATGTCCACGTGTCACTTTGGCCCACTTCCAGGAGACTGGAGATCGATCTGCTGGCCCGGCCCCGGGCTTTTTAAGGGACCATAATAAATCTGTCCTTGCTTTGGGGACTTTCCCCAGCGCCCAGCTCCGTGCGGGACCACGGGCAGGAGCTGGCTGAGCGGAGGCTGCGAGAATCGAGAATGAATGAATAAGTTGGGCCGGGAGTCCTAGGCCTTCTGCTAGGCCTGGGTGTGGCTCGGAATCCGACTTTTCTAAGGAGCTGGCACTCCCAGCTGGCTGCCTCAGGCAGTCCCGGGGTGGCAGTCCTTGCAGAAAGTGAAATCTTATCCCAGCCACTCTGAAACCGGTGGGAATTGCGCCCTCCACCCACCCGGAAATCGAGATCCCTGGGAGATCACACACCCAGTTAATTGCAGACGTGGAGCTGGATCCCATGGCCTTGCTTTTCCAAACCGAGATCCTAACCTCTGACCCGCTGGATGGCTTATGCTTTTCTTAGTGCCTTGGAAATTACATTTGCCCGTGGCACTTGGCCCAGTATGTACACTGCCAGCCACTGGGGCTGTGTGAGTTGTGATGGTTAGAATGGGATTCCCAGTTCATGTCCCAGCTCTGTTGCCCAGTTGCTGAACGCACTTGGAGAGGTTACATTTATGCCTAGATTTCCTCACCTATAAAATGATGCCAGTAGCACCCATCTTGAAGATCATGAAGATTCAAAGTGTAATGTAAAATGCCTGGAAGATAGCTGATGCCCATAGACGGAAAAGTTACCACGGTATTCTTTCCATGGTGGAATCCACAACTGTTTTTGTTGGTTGGTTGGTTGGTTGGTTGGTTTGTTTGAAGCAGGGCCTTGCTACATAGGTCAGGCTGGTCTTGAACTCATGTAACCCAGGCTGGCCTGGAACTCAATAGTAATCCTCCTGCTGCAGCCTCCCAAGTGCTGGGATGACAGGCGTGCGCCACCATGCCTGACTTTAAAATGTTTTTAGGTAATCAAACTACACTCTTAGGATTTGCTGGCTGTTGGAGAGTGCAGATTGGCCTAGGGTTCTAACCTGAAGGTTTGCCTTCTTTCCTGCAAGGGAGGCGCTAGCCTTATTTCAGGCTGGGTCCACTCCTGATGCCTGAAGCTATTTATCCTAGGTGTCTGTCAGTGCAGCACTGTCCCTAGGGGAAAAAGAGTCACCTTTGCAGGGCCTCTGCAGCCCTGGCGACCATGGGAAAGAGCCAGGCAGCAAGGGCCTCGCTGCTGCTCTGTGTCATTCACTCATCTATTCAGCCATGGTGTAGCCAGCCCCGGTGGTGACAAGGGCCTTCTCCAAGGAGGCCCTGCGCTGGAGAGAACCAGGATGCAGAGCCTCGTTAGACACAGGCCTTCCTTCCTGCAGCCCACTAAAGTGGGTGCCAGAGAAAATGTTTAAAAATGCTATGGAGGATTTCTAAGAATGCATTTTTCTGTCTTGGATGTTTAGCAGCCAAACGTTCCTTTTTGCATTTTTTCCTTAAATCATGGTTGACTCATTTTTCCCTCTTATCTTCAGGAACACTATACCTCCAGGGCCTTTTTTTTTCCCTAGTGGTACCAGGGGTTGAACTCTGCTCCTTTTTTGGCCCACATGGGACAGGAATTTGTGATCCTCCTGCCTCAGCCTTCTAAAGTGCTAAGATTACAGATGTGTACCACTGCATCTGGCTTCAGTGCTGTCCATTTATTTGTTTTATTTACTAGATTTTTTTTTTTTTTTTTTTTGGTGCTAAGGACTGAACCCAGGGCTTCCAGCTTGCTAGATAAGCGTTCTACCACTGAGCTAAATCCCTAGCCCCTTATTTATTTATTTTTGAGACAAAGTTCCCAGGCTGGCCTTGAACTCACTGTATAGCCCAGGCTGGTCTCAAAGCTCACGGTGATCTTCCCGCCTCAGCCTCCCGAGTGTTGGGATGACAGGCACGTGCCACCAGACCTTTCCTGATCCTGAGAACTTCCTGTGGAAAACGCTTCATTTGCAGATGTTGCTGAATTGTTCCAGGTGTTGGTTTGACGGTTTTTCTCTTCTCCCTCTCTAGGCTGCGCTCCCGAAGGCCACCGTACTGGATCTGTCCTGCAATAAGCTGAGCACCCTGCCGGTGAGCTTGCTGGGGGACCCTGACCCCTTCGGGAGCCCTGGGTGCAGCGGGGTGGGGTCCCCTCGATTCAGGACAGGCTTCCAGGCAGGCTCCAGCCAAGCAGTTATGTTGGAAGTGGGGCGGTGTGTCAGAGGGAGAGCAGATGGCTTCTGGCCTCGTCTTTCAGAGCACCGTCAAGCCCTGGATGCTGGCTGAGCCACTCCCTGGGCTCCTTTTTCCCCTCCTGCTTGATTTGATTCCTTTGAAAAGTCACTTCCCTCCTGGTAGCATGGAGGAGGCCAGAGACCATTTTGTGGGTTGCTCTGGATTCCAGGGAGAAGGTGAGCAGCTCCGGGGCAGGCCCCTCCCCTCCTGAGAAAGTCAGCCATTCTAGTGAGCTAGTTATCCTTATCTTACCCTTATCACCTCCTCTCCAGGAAGGATTTGAATCCCTTGAATGCTGCTTTTTTTTTTTTTTTCTTCAGCCTATCTGACCCTGTAGCTGATCCTTTGATCTTATCTTATCTTTTCTTTCTTTTTCTTTCTCCTTTTTCTTTTTGGAGACACGGTCTCTCACTCTGGTCTCACTCACGCTGGTCTTGGACTCACTTTGTAGTGAACTTGCAGTGACCCTCCTGCATCAGCCTCTGTGGGCAGGGATTACAGGCATCTGGCACCTTTTGAATCTGTCTTGCACATTTCTCCTGCTTCTCTTTCTGCTGCATCTGCAGAAGCCTTGGATCCTGCAGCCCCTCAGCTTCCGCTGGGTAGCACTGCCCATCTCTGTGGCAGTGCCCTGTCACCGTCAGGTCCACATCTGCTGTCACTGTCACCGCTTGCACCCCTGTCCCTGGCCGCGCCTTGCTGTCAGGCTCTGGTCTAAGGCCCAGGTTGAGGTGCTCTGACATCCAAGAAGCGTCTGGGGTCCCCACTTCTTCCTGGAAGCCTCACACCTGCTGTCCACCTTGCAGATCCCCCAGCACCCTTGGGTGCACTTGCCAGCGTGTGTGGCCTCTTGCCTGGCCTGACTGGAGGGTGTGAATGCTGTCACCTCAGCTGAGGTGGCGCTGTCACACTCTCATCCGGGGGGCGGGTCCACTGAGGAACACCAGCCTATGGGTGGGGCGGGCGCGGCCACTCACTCAGGCTGGAACACTGCTGAGCACCTTAGAAAGTGTGTGCTGGGCTCCAAGGCACAGGGCTGAGCCCTCCAAGTGGGCTGGATAGTTCCACTGGAGAAGAGCAGAGGCCCTGGCCCAAGCGTCCCCCCCTCTCTGGTCCTAGTCGGATTTCTGTGGCCTCACGCACCTGGTGAAGCTGGACCTCAGTAAGAACAAGCTGCAGCAGCTGCCAGCGGACTTCGGCCGCCTGGTCAACCTCCAGCACCTGGATCTCCTCAAGAACAGGCTGGTCACCCTGCCTGTCAGCTTTGCGCAGCTCAAGGTGACACACCCGGCGCCAGGGCGGGGCCGGGGTCAGCGCTGTCACCTGCCACCTGGGGGCCCTGCCTCGGAGGCCCCTCCTGCGGGTGGGACATGGGTCTGTGTGTGTGTGTGACTGACTTGGGCTCAGCCTCCTCTGTCTGTCCCCGTAGAGCCTGAAGTGGCTGGACCTGAAGGACAACCCCCTGGATCCCGTCCTGGCCAAAGTAGCGGGTGACTGCCTGGACGAGAAGCAGTGTAAGCAGTGTGCAAACAAGGTGAGCCCGCTCCCTGGGGCCCCCACAGGCTCCCCGGGGAGCACCTCTGCCTCTTCTTGTTTACTTGCTCTGGGGCTCCAGTGGCTTGGGGTGATGAAAACACTAAAGGTTTGTGGGAAATCGCCTTGGCCGGCAGCACAGGCCTTTGTGTCAGGGGTCAGACAGCCCGAGGCCTTGGCCGCGCCACCCTGTCACCAACCAGAATTTGCTCACTCCAGGCTGGCTGCTTGTTGACAGCTGTTTAAAGGGTTAGAAGGCTTGGGGACCCAGGCCTTCCCAGCAAGCTCTGCACGTGGGTGTGCACCCCCCCGCCCTCGGCGCTGTGGCCTTTCTGAGGCCCGGTGATGGAAAGAGTTTTGACAATGAAGATGTTCAATTTGTAGCTATAAACGGACGGGTCATGGGCAGGTGTGGCATTTGGTTGGTTATAGTTGGGTCATGTGACACAGGTGAGGACTAAAGGTGCCACACAAGGTGACCTTGCTAGTGGCCAGTAGCCATAACACTGCCCTGCCCCTTGCTACCCAGATAGTCACTTCTTCCTCTGGGCACCAGGCGGCCTCCCAGGCTGTCAGGGACCAGGGACCCCATAAACCAGGGCTGCACCACCCAGGAGAGTGAGCGGGCGTCCAGCGTGTACGTGACGCAGACACCTGTGAAGCGCAGCATCTTGACCCATACAGAGCTGCTCCTATGTCTCGCCCTCCACCCTCCCCATTGCTGGGCTGGTGGAGCACGCCTGGAATCCCACCAGCCCCCAAGAGGCTGAGGCAGGAGGATCACCAGCAGTTCAAGGCTACCTGGGCTCCCTAGTGAGTTGAGGGCCAGCCAGAACCTACACAGCGGGACTGTGTGTCTCAAAAAACAAAAATATTCAGTGAGGCTGGAGCTTTGAACCTGGGGAGGCCCCATCCCGAGCTTGCCCTTCCTCCAGACCCTGAGCGGCCCTCACCCCTGGATCCCACACATGAGAGGACCCAGCAGCCCTCCACCCTCTCTGGAATAAGTCTCGGTCCTCTGGACTCTTTTTTTTTTCTTTTAATATGCTTGGCTCCCCTGGGAATGATGGAACAGGATCCAGGCCTGGTTTTCTCAGGACAGTTTCCTGTGGCTTCAAGCAGGCTTCTGGGGGAGGTTCTTTTGCTCCCAGAGCCCTCTCTATGGTGGGTTACCTGAGGTTGTGCAGGAAAAGAATTACGTTTAAGCCAGAGTTGGTGGTGCACGCTTGGAATCCCAGCACTTGGGAAGCTGAGGCAGGAGGATCGTGTCAAGTTTGAGGCCAGCCTGGGCTACAGAGTTCAAGGCCAATCTGAACCACACAGTAAGAGCCTACCTTAAAACAGAATTATGTGTGAGGACACACGCACTGCAGTGAGAACAGTCCTGTCCTGAAGCCCAAGTGACAAGGCCGCAGTGGGTGGTGCTGGTGTTTCACCCGTGCCCATGCCGTGTCCACAGTCGGCCAGGGAGGTGTGGTGCCTTCCACAGCAGCAGGTTGGCTCGGAGGGGCTCAGTCACTGCCCGGGCGCTCAGTAAGGGGCAGAGTTGGGGGGCCTTGGGGACTTTTGCCTCTTCCCCCAGCCGCAGCGACTGCTTCTGTGCCTCTTGTGGTCCTGGGGCATCTGTGCACGCGTGCGTGAGCTGCAGTGTTGATCGAGCCCGGCTCTTGGGAGCACCCAGGTCCTAGCTGTGCTCTTCCCGTGGGACCCAGCCCGCTTCCCCGAACTGGAATGGCTGCCTGGCAGGCGCTGGGTTTCTGCCCTCTGGGCGTGGCAGGATTCTGACTGGGCCGCAGAGGTAGTGAATCACTCAGACTGAGCCGAGGGGACCAGGGCAACCAAAGGGGGCAGAAGGCTGGGCCTGCTGCCCTCAGGGCATTGCTGGGGGTGTCTGGGGAAGCTTGCATGTGAGGGTTATTCATGGCAGAACCTTTTATTTTCCTGTACTGGGCACCGAACCCAGGGCCTTGCACTGTGCTAGGTCAGTGCTTAACTACGGTGCTATACTCCAGCCCTTTTAAAAACCTGGTATCTTGAGAGCCCCGGCCGGCTTTGAATTAGGTTTTCCTGCCTCAGCGTCCTAAGTAACTGGGAGGAGAGGTTTGCAGTACCAGTGGCAGAGCTTTCCATGGACTCCAGTCAGCATGGTGTTTCACACAGAAAGGCTTTGACAGCTTTCATGAGCTGGGCTCCTGGGATTCTCGGGACTGAGTTTGGTGCAGTAACGTGAGACGCAGAGACAGGAAGCCCCAGAGCTGTGTTGCCCGGAGCCCTGGGTGCTCTGGGACCCTGAGCAGCGCGTCTCGGCGTTGCCCCTGAGCCCTCCTGCCCCACAGGTGCTGCAGCACATGAAGGCCGTGCAGGCGGACCAGGAGCGAGAGCGGCAGCGGCGGCTGGAGGTGGAGCGAGGTAGGTGGGTGCCCCCTTTCTAGTCCTCTCTGCGGTCCTCCCCAGGGCGCCGCCCAGGGCAGTGTGGGCCTCAGTCAGCACAGCCAGGCTGTGTCCTGCGACCTCTGTCTGTCCTGTCCTATCCTGCTGGAGCTAAGATGCCTTTACATGGGTTGTGGCGAAAGCAGAGCCCCATCTCCTTCAGCCCCCCACAGCGGAAATCAGCGCCCCCAGACTTGGTGAAGACTAAAATAGCAGCGATGTCTGTGATTCCCCGCCGGGGTCTTGATTGCTTTGGACATGGGTCTCGCTGTGTAGTTCCTGCTGGCCTTCAGCTCACAGCCGTCCCCGTCTCAGCTTCCCAAGTGTGTCCAGATGCCTGGCTTCCTTTCCTTTGTGGGTCCCACATCTAGTCTGTTGTGGGACTGTCTCTACCCCCACCGAAACAGGTCACTGTCCTCTAGACTGCTAGTGTCCCCTGTGGTCTCCAAGGTCCCTGCTCTATGCTCCACAGATGCCTAGGGATTTCCCTGTGCTGGGATCAGACGCAGAGTCTGTTGTGGGCAAGGTTAGTGCCCACTCTGAGCTGTGGGCCCCGGCCCTGGGCAACTTTCTCAGATGCAGTTTGTTGCTGTGAGTTTAAAACAGACATGCCGAGCCAGGCGAGGTGGTGCACATCTGTGATTCCAGCACTCGGGAGGCTGAGGCAGGAGAATCATTGAAAGTTCAAGACCAGCCTGGCCTACAAAGTGAGCTTAAGGCCAGCCTGAACTATGAGATGAGACCATGTCTCAAAATAAATAAATCAATTAATTAAAAAAAACTGACACTCTAAACTTGGGATGAAAACCAGCACAGCTGGAGTGCCCGCGGCTTTGTCCCGCAGCAGGGTGAGCGTGTCCTTCATGCCACCACCACGCCTCTGCTGCTGCATGGGCACCGTACTCCCGGGCTGTGGCCAGGCGAGGGACGTGCCACTGTGCCAGCTGGGCAGTGCCCGAGAGTACAGGCGCAGCCAGCGTGGCAGCACATGCCTGCCCATGTTCGCAGTGACCCTGCTGTCTTGCCATCACCCATGCAGTGTGGGGGTGCAGGGCGGCCAGGCTTGCAGCTCAGCTTCTGTGTACACAGGAGGCGGAGTAAGTGAGGGTGGCGCCGTGTGTCGGGGCTCAGGGAGGCTTCTGAGCCTTTGTGGGGGGGCCCTGACCACCATTTTGTGGCATTCTGGCTTTGGAAAAAATGTATCTCAGGCTTCCAAATAACCAACTTGGAAGTGCATTTTTAGAACCCGGTAATTTGGAAGTCGGGCACTGCGTGTAAACAGATTTGAGCTGCTGAGCAAACCTGTGTTTTACATAGAGTCCCGAGTCAAGTTGGGAGCTGGTTCTGGCAAACTGTCACTTCTCAGAAGGACCGTAGGGGCGGGTGTTAGCCCTGCCCCTAAGTGTGACTGCTCTGCCCTGCTCACCTGCCCCCTCCCTGGGCCAGGTTCGCCTCTGCCTCTTGGGAGCAAGGGGTGCTGTAGAACCCGCGTGGTTTCTTCTCTTATCGGGGTACTAGGAGGCCACCAACTGCTCTGTCTTCTCCTTTTCTTTTGCTTTGCGTTGTTAGGGTCTTGGCCGGGATTGGTGGCACACACTTGGAATCCCAGCGCTCTGGGAAGCAGAGGCAGGAGGATTGAAAGTTCAAGCTCAGCCTGGGCAACTTAGCAAGACCATGTCTCAAAAAGCAAAAAGGGGGCTGGGGATTTAGCTCAGCGGCATAAGCGCCTGCCTTGCAAGCGTGTGGTTGTGAGTTCAATCCCTGGTACCAACAAAAAAAAAAAAAAAAACTCGGGCCAGGGATTTAGCTCAGAGGCTTAAGCGCCTACCTGGCAAGCGCAAGGTCGTGAGTTAGATCCCTGGTACCAAAAAAAAAGGGCTGGGGATTTAGCTCAGTGGCTTAAGTGCTTGCCTGGTAAGCGCAAGGTCGTGAGTTCAATCCCCAGTACCAAAAAAAAAAAACAAACTCAAAAAGCAAAAAGGGTTAGGGATTAGCTGAGTGCGGTCGCTAGGCTCCCTCAGAGCGCAGTCTCTGGTACCAGAAACAGACAGGCTCTTGCTGAGTTGCCCAGGCTGCACTTGAAGTTCTGGGCTCAAATGATTCTCCCACCTCAGCCTCCCAGCCTCCTGGGACTGCACGCACAGGCACTTGGTCCAGCTGGCTCTGCCTTTTGAACTGATGCCTCCTTCTGGAGGGATGCCAGGCTTAGCACCCCGGCCTCCTCCTCTAGGCCCCTCACTTTCGCCCTGAACTTTCCTGCTTGTAGCCCTTCACTGTCTTCCTGTGTGTGTGGTACTGAGATTGGCCCCGGGACCTTGTGCATGCTAATTAGCACTCTACCTCTGAGCTGTATCCCAGCCCACTCATTTATTTTAAAATTTTGAGACAAGGCCTTGCCAGGTTGCACAGGCTGGTGTTAATATTTACTGCCAGACTTCTGCCTTGGCCTCTTGGGTAACTGGGATTACAGGCAGGTGTTACTACACCTGTTGGCCTTTTTTTTTTTTTTTTTGTATTGGGGATTGTCCCAAGGGCCTACGTCTCTAGTACCATTTTTCTTTATTTTGAGACTAAGTCACCCAGGCTGGGTTTGAACTTGTGATCTTCCTGCCTCAGCCTCTGAGTACTGGGATTACAGGTGTGCACCACCATGCCTGGCTTGTTTTACAACATTATTTCTTGGGTGACTGATTTAGTTACTTTTCTCTTGTTGCTGAGACAAAATACCCAACACCCAAAATGAAGAAAGGAAATTTATTTAGCTCACAGTTTGTGTAGGTTTCCGTCTACAATCAGCTGGCTGGCTTCAAGGCAGGGTGGTATGGCACAGGGGCAACAGTTCAAGGTGGCAGAGGACAGCAAAAGCAGCCAGAGCAAAAAGGGGAAACAAGCTTTTCCTCCCATATGGTAAGCAGGCCACCTCCCCCAGGAGGCGTGTGCAGCCCCCACACCACCTCTGTGCCCCCTCTTGCACAGGCTCAGGATGTTTACAGAGTCATTTAGTTAAATTTCTAAACTCAAGTTGACACAACGTATCAGCCATTACAGTGGCCCATGGCATAGGGGACAGAGTGGCGGGTGCTTGACAAGCTTCCTGGGAGAGCAGGCTGCGGGGAATGGCGGGGAGTCACGGTCGCCCCGCTCTGCTCTGTTGCAGAGGCGGAGAAGAAGCGGGAAGCTAAGCAGCGAGCGAAGGAAGCTCAGGAGCGGGAGCTGCGCAAGCGGGAGAAGGCGGAGGAGAAGGAGCGGCGCAGGAAGGAGTATGACGCCCTCAAGGCCTCCAAGCGGGAGCAGGAGAAGAAGCCCAAGAAGGAAGCAAATCAGGCCCAGAGTAAGTGGCCCTGCGTCGCAGGGTGCCGTGGGGCGTGGTGCGGAGCCCAGCTGAGTCACTGGCGTGAGGTGCAGACTGCGGTCAGATGAAAGTGTTCTCATGCCTGGGAGCAGCCCAGGAGGGCCCGCGGGGTGGTGTGGTTGTCGCCGAGGCAGCTGAGGCAGCTCTGGCCGATTCCCAAAGCCCTCGCACTTTGGTGGAGCTGTTGTAGTCAGCTGGGTTATAGAGCTGGTCTAGGGTAGGGAGCCATCTCACTTTGTGTTGGGGAGGTGGAGGGGCATCCAAAATCATGTGTACAGCCAGGCAGGGTGGCACAAGCCTGTAATCACAGCACTTGGGAGGCTGAGGCAGGAGGATCGCCAAAAGTCCAAGGCCGGCTACCTAGCAGGACTGTCTGGAAAGAAAAAAACCCATAGAAAAGCCTGTGTTTGGGGAACTGCGTCTATACCAAGCTCCTGTGGGCGTCTTGCCTGGGCCCAAAGCTCAGTTCGTGCCTTGGGGGCACCACATACTGGCGTGTGCACCCCCTGGGTCAAAGGGCTTCTGGGGAGCCACCAGCAGGAGGAGGTGCCCAGGTGCCCTCGCCTGCTCAACCTTGCTGAGAGCAGACCGCCCGTCCATACCACCCCTTTTTATTTTGTATTTTGGCTGAAAAGGTGGCTCAGACTTAGAGGGCAGTGACAGGGATTAAAGGAGAAATCAGAACTGTGTGGCTTTTGGCCTGCGGGTGCTATAAATTTTTATCTAAAAATCTCAAGGCATGTTTTTAATTCCGAATGTGTTCATCACAGAGGACTTGGGGAAGACAAATGTGAAACCTAGAACACGCAGTCACGCACCCACAGCCTCAGTTGTTGTCACTGTGGACGGTGGTGGAGGCCAGCACTGCCCAGGCTCTCTGCACCCATTATTCAGTGTCACTGTCTCCCCTGTGAGCAACCCTGAGGGACCTAGGTCTCCATGTCGGCAAGGAGAGTGTAGAACCCTGGGGACGGGGCTGCCAGGGACATGCAGCCTGGGCTCATTTCCAGTGTGGCCCGGGGACCTCAGGGAGACGACAGTCATGTTTCAGTATCTAGAGAGCAGGTATCTGGGTTTTTCTGGTTGTCATTTCTGGATGGTATCAGGGATTGAAGGCAGGGCGTCACCACTGGGCCACCTCCCCAGCCCTTTTATTCTGAGGTGGTAGGGTCTCACTAAGTTACCCAGGCTGGCCTTAAACTTGAGGCAGTCCTCCTGCCTCAGCCTTGTGAGTGTCGTGGTCACAAGTGTGCACCACCACACCCAGAGGAAGGAGAGCAGTTTCTAGGAGCTGTGACATGTGTGTGAGGGCTGGAGGGAGGCAGGCGGCTCTGTGTGGAGAACTCAAGTGCCTAGAGGAGCGCAGGTGGCCTTACACTAATGGACTTTTGTCTGCTGTGACACTGTCCCTCCAGAATCCAAGTCTGGCTCCCGGCCCCGCAAGCCACCGCCCCGGAAGCAGGCTCGGTCCTGGGCTGTGCTGAAGCTGCTGCTGCCGCTGCTGCTGCTGTGCATAGGGGGTGGGCTGGTGGCGTGTCGCCTGACGGTGCTGCAGCAGCAGCCGATGTGCGCCAGCGTGAACACCATCTACGACAACGCGGTGCAGGGGCTGCGGCGCCACGAGATCCTCCGGTGGGTGCTGCAGGCCGACTCGCAGCAGTGAGCCCGGCCGCCTGGCTCACTGCCTCCCGGCCCGGAGCTGAATTCCCATAGGACTGGTTCTGCCGGACACAACTTCTTCTTAGCGTCAGCCAGACCTACCCGCCGTCATCAGCGGCTGCAGACTGGTACTGGGGGCCCCCTTACAGGACCTTGTTCCCGTCAGGGCTCCCCGGTAGGATAAGGAGAGTCGGGAGGTGGGAGGGAGTGACCTGCATGCCTAGCAGGGCAGGCAGAGAGGACAGCCTTTCCTACTTCCCACGGAAGCTGTCTACAGGCAAGGCTCGTGTCTACTAAATGGTCAGCGGTCACTACGTTCATGCTTCTGTATGTCACAGCCCTTTCTTTCATTCCTCCCCGGGGAACCGGGGCAGATCTGGAGCCATCGTGTTGCTGGGGACCAGGGCACATCACACTCAGCACATCCAGCCTAGGCTGGGGAAGGGTACACCTGTTTCCCCAAGGACCTCAGACACCCAAGCATCTCAGCGACCACACAGGTGGAGTCTGAGGCCTTCTGGGACTCACCTGCCTCCCCCGGCTCTTCTAAGACAGAGCAGGACTCCCGCCCATCCTGTCATTTTCTTTCCTTGACATCATTTGGCTTCCTTTATAAATAACAACCTAAAAGGACAGAACCCCTGCCAGAATTATGGCCCAGCCAAGTGCAGCCTCGCCCAGTGCCACCGGGGCCTGGGCAGCTTCCAGTGGGAGGCCTGCCCTGGCCTGTGTGGCCTGGTCTGTGACCCTTCCTTGAGTGCTCATGTGACCGAATACCTCAAAGGGGACCTGAAAACTCAGCCTCGTAGACCCCGAGGCTCTGGCTGTCTAATGAGAGGAGTGGATGGGAACAGGAAATGTAGGGACGCAGGTCGCATCTTGGGGCTAGACAGTGGTGCACACTACAGATGGCACGCCTAAGGGCAGCACAGCCGTCCTGGGCCCTGGCTGCCAGGCCCCAGCGTTCCCTGTCCCCTCTGCCTCCTTCCCATACAGTAATGGCTGGATGAGGGAGCAGAGCGGCTGTCTCAGCGCAAGCTCCTCTTACAGCTGAGCATCAGCCTTTCGGCTGCATCACCCATAACGGTGCAGACGTGCAAGGACGGACTTTCCTCCCCTCCCCTTGGGTAGCTCTGCCGCGCAGGCCCACACCTTACTCAGTCACTACACACACCCTCCAGTCTTCCTCCAAGCTCCAGGGCCACAGGTCCAAATGCTTTATTGAAGCTAAACACACAATGCATCCGACGAAGTTGTGGAAACACAGGAGCCGGCCTAGGCACCGAGTTCTGGGCTGCTCGGGGCAGCTCTGTGGCTGAGCCTGGCCACAGTAGCAGCAGGTGAGCGTTCACTCTGACCTCGAGATTTGTTGCGGATTTTTGCAGTTATTAAATCCGTGTCCAAGTGGTCTGTCCATGTGCCTTTTGTTCTGAGGGCTGGTGGGGCAGCCAGTTTTTACTGGGAGGGGACCAGTAAGTGACGGTAGGTGTCAGTGTTGGCCTCTGATCTGAGACACGGAGAGATGGACAGAAGGACAAAGACCAGGCCAGGCGATACCCAGCCAGGGGCCCTGGGACGTGCTTCTGGTCTTACTCCAGTTGGTTCCACGGTTGGGGAGGTGGGACTCTCCCGCTGCTGTCCTTGGCTCTGTGGGCTGGCATCAGTCAGCACCATCCAAAGACAGATCCGGCTGCAGAGCGGTCATCTGCAGGTAGATGCGCCTGGACAACTCCGGGCCGACCCGGCGGGAGGTGGCCGTCACGCCCACCCCACGCCGCACCTGGATGTCGGCCAGCAGGTTCTGGCACTCCTGCTCTGAGTGACATCGCCGATAAGCCTGAAGCAGATGACCTCTTAGTGCTGTGACAGTTCCTGGTTACCTCCTGCCCTGGGTCAGTGTTAACGCTCACCCCCGCCAACCCGCAGGCGTGCTGTGGCCTCTGCTGTTCCAGGAAGACATTCAGGGCCCTGGGGGAAGGGGGACCCCTAGGGCAGCATAGTACCTGCAGCAGGAGCTGCGGGGAGGGGTAGGTGTCCACAACTGCACTGGCCATGTCCAGGCTGACGCGGTTCAGCTGCTGAATCTGTCTCCTCCAGACCAGCGCGAGTCCCCTGCCGGCACGGTCCACCCTCACCCCTCCAGCCCAGCCGCTCTCCAGGCAGAAGGAGAAGCTGCTGTCATCCCGAAGCTTCCTGAGAACAGACCCCACCGGGTGATGAGTCACTAGACCCTGTAGCTGCGGATTCCCTTAGAACCACACCTCATCAGGAGGACCTGTGAACCACAGGAGGAGGCGCCAGCTCTTTTGCTCGTGGGGAGACGGGGCGGACCCGAGGGACTGGGTGTCGGTGTCCACAGAGCTGAGACAACTCAACCTCTTCAGGCCCCAGTGACCTCTAGTCTAACACAAGGGACCTGGACAGGATGGCCTCTGAGGCCTTATTAATAGTAAATTCTGAGCATGAAGAGCCTCTGAACAAAGACGTTGATTTGCCAGGTTTACTTCCTCGGGGTCTGACATGTTAGGAACTGGGCTAACCTGACCCGCTAACCCGAACGTCACATGAGCTGAGGAACGCGCCCGCCAGGGACAGGCTCCAGGGCCAGAGACGGCACCTTCTGCCTAGAGTAGTGGCTGCGATGTGGAGGGAAAGGGACCCAGGGGCATGGCAGAAGGCCATGGGAGGGACTCACTTGAAGGGCGCCTCAGCCACGGCCTTTGTGACTGAGCAGGCAAAGTCGGCCAGCTCCTTCCAGCTCTGCACAACCCGGACCTGGGCTTCCGTGTGTAGCTGCAGATCCACCAGTGCCTGGGAAGCCGAAGGTCACAAGAGACCCACCGGAAGTCACTGTCACCTTCGCCCCTGCACTCCCGGCTGGGCCCGGCTGTGTGCTTGGTGCAGTGGCTAGCGGGCACATTCTTCCATCTCCACAGCAACTCTGGCTGATGCCCAGCAAGCACCCACCTGCCTCAGAATGAGGAAGTTCTCACCTCTTCCATATCCACCCTGGACACCGGGGGTGCCATGCTAGACTCTCGTCGCCGCTGCTGTTTCTTGGCTTGTTTATTGGCAGCTTCCTGTGTCCCTCTCCTGGGAAGATTCTGAGCCCTGTGGCAGGGAAGGAAATCAAAGGACAGCAGCCCCAGGCCGAACCCAGGATGAAGAGTGGACAAGGGTGTGCTTGTTGGGGACACCACCCTGCAGAGTGACTCACAGCTCAGCTGACCAAACTCACTTGTTGGCGCGTGCCCCTGCCCCGTTAACACCCAAACCTGAAGCCTTTCTCCTGATCCACAATCACTAGGGACAGCGCTTTCCCGCCTGCCCGTGCCATGACGTCAGTGACGAAGCCCTCCAGTGTTTCCTTCCTGTTCCCGCTGCTGTCCAGGGTTCCCTGCTGGGGGGGCCGGAAGTGGATTAATCCTGGCTCCCCAGTAAGAGTGGGTGCTGTGTTCCATGTCTGGCCCCTACCCTCTGGCCCTGCACACCTGCTTGAAACTGCGGATCATGGACACGAAAGCTTCTGCAAGAAGCAACACAAGGATCGCTGGCTCCTCCACCCAGGCTTCTTCATTCTGTCAGAGACCCAGAACCCAGTC
>PVJX010022009.1:0-31129 GCA_004027295.1 Dolichotis patagonum | reverse complement strand
GAAGAAGAAGAAGAAGAAGAAGAAGAAGAAGAAGAAGAAGAAGAAGAAGAAGAAGAAGAAGAAGAAGAAGAAGAAGAAAGAAGAGGAGGAGGAGGAGGAGGGAAGGAGGAGGAGGAGGAAGAGGAGGAAGCAGCAGCAGCAGCTGGGTTTGCTGGTACACACCTGTACTCCCAGGTACTCCTGAGGCTGACAGGGGTGGAATGTGTGTTCCGAGCCAACCCGAACAATGTACCAAGAACCCTATCTTAAAAATAGCAAATAAAATAAAATCTTGTTCGTGGGGAAAATAAAAACTAAATAGTGGTAAATGGAAGATACAGGGTAAGCAACGTTTTGCTTTTTAAGATAGACCTGGCCAGGCATGGTGGTGCATGCCTCTAATCCCAGCACTCTGGTGGGCTGACTAAGAAGAGTCCGAGTTTGAGCTCAGCATGGGCAACTTAGGGAGTCTGTGTCTCCAAATAAAAAATAAAAATATTGTGGGGATGTATCTTAGTGTTCCGGTCCTGGATTTGGTTTTAACACACACACACACACACACACACACACACACACACGGGGGGGGGGTTCCTGTAGTTAAAGACAAAAAAGAAAATATATAAACTAATAAAAAAAGAATATAAGAGAGGAAAGAAATTAATTGAGGAATATTATTGGGTTATAGTAGCAGCCAGTATCCAGACCATAAATTTTCTAAAAATCACTTATTCAATGAAACAAGAGAAAAGACAGTAAATGTAGGGGTAAATAAGGATGGAATAGAGGTATGGGGCCCGGAAGATAATGTGAATTCTGCTCGATAGCTGGACCTGCTGCCAGTTTTAGGAAGTGATCCGAGAAACGAGACACAGAAAGGACTCAGAGAGAAAAAGGCTTAGGGTCACCATTGAGGGGAATGGATGAGGAAATTGATCAACATCAGGTCAAAAGATTGGCGAAATTTGCCAAGGGGGACTTGTGGTGTCATCCACCCCCATCATTGTATGATTTTCTCTATAAGTGCTTAACACTCTGAGTGAGTAAGCGAGATGTTTTGATTCTTCCAGGTCTGAGACTGTGCAGGGAAATAATGGTTAAGTTCAGAATGCAGGTTGGGTCTAAAGTAGAGTAAGAAAGAATTGAAGATGCAAGGTGGGTGGCGGGCCGGCAACAAAGGTATGAAACAGGATTTGAATCTTTTTGGAATAAAACCTACCCTGAGGGCCAGGAGAACGTAGTGAAAGATGATTATGTGGGAGTGTCAGATGCAAGGGTAGAGGCTATCTCCTCTATGCAGAGAGCACAAATAGATGTAGCCTGGCTATGGAGGTAAGGGTTCCTTGGTACTGGCCCTAACAGCTCTTGAAGAGCTACTGTCACTTATATGGATGTGCACTTCACTTCATGCTAGGGTGCTCCTTGGGCTCCATCACTGAAAACATGGCAGGGGAGAAAATGGGTGTAGGTTTTATTCATTAGTTCTTTGTCCGTTTAACTCACTTCACTCCAACAAATAGTGTGTGAATACCAGATGCCAAAGCACTGCTGTGTAGTGGAAGAGACCCCTGGCTTCTTTCTGAGATACATTACTAGGTTAACACTGGGGAGAGTGTGAATGCCCAAGCCTCAGGGGCAAGGGCAAGACTCGAGGTCCCTACATGCGACTTCACCATGTCACGGTTCAGTGACTTAAGGTATTTACTAACCCCTCTATGCCTTAGTTCTTCCTTCTGTGTGATGTGAATAACAATAGTACCCATCTTGTAGCCTTGGAGAGAAATGATTTATATAGAATTAAAAATATGCCCTGTTAGTTTCATGGTCAGAGCAGGGCAGCCACAAGATGGACCTGGGACACCCGCAGTGTTGTAAACTGAGGAGTGTTCAGGAACAGCACCGGCGGAGGGGGCACTTGTCAAGGGATACAGAACCAGCCTGAAGGGCCTCAGAGTAAACAAATTTGGGAACAAAGATAAGTAATGGGATAATTTGAGCATCAAAGCAAGAAAGAAAGTAATTTACTATTATTTACTGGAAGTGGAGGAATCTATGAGCTATGAAAATAGATAAATAAAAGAAAGTGTTTCTTTAGCATAGTATGCCAACTACTAAGAACAGTAGAAATGTTTTTCAAAATCGTCATTTTGCCATCACCAGAGAAAAAAACTGATTTGGGCATGAATCATCAATAGTGCTAAATGTAATGGAGAAAAGTTGATGAAAAACAATATTTACATGATATCAACTATCACATCACAAGTTACTTGTGACAAAAAGAAAAACATTAATGATACTGTGACAAAACAGCTTAAGCAAGGGATCAAAACTAACATCACCAATGAAGTTACTGTGCCTCCAGTGTTTCACTGTGAGAAGACACAACTGCACTTTGCATGTCTGCTCCAAATCCCCAGAGTGAATGTGGCCGCGTGACATTTTACATGTGTGTATATTGAGGGCTGGGCCTGATGCTTCAAAGGAAAGACCAAGTGACCATTCCACACTAGAGAGGACTGAGGAGAGAGGACAGCTGTAATTTTGATCTTCAACGAGATCCCGTACTAGAGAGGACATCATTGATGAAATAGAAGAACCTGGAATACTGATGCTAGACTAGATAAAAGGTATTTCAATATCAATTTTCCCAACTTGTTATTATCTTTATAGAAGAAAGTACACGCTGGGAATGTAAATGGGTAAAGTAGCATGATACATATGAGGGACTCTAAATTGTATGAAAAAAACGTCAAGAGGAAGAGAGAATGACTACTAAAGTCAGTGTTGCAAAACTAAGTAAAAATTGTGAAAATGGCAAAAGAAAGGAGTTTGATGTCTGTTGCAACTTTTCTGTGAGTTTATTTTAAAATAAAAAGTTAAACAAGTAAATGTAAAAAATTCGTTTTAAATAAAACATTTAAAACATGAACATGGAAATACTCCTGTTGCATTTAAGAACAATTCACCACCACCACCATCATCCTTTAGAAAACATGTTCAGTGTCTGAAGAGATGAAGGAGGACTGTGTCTCAGGCTCCAGGTATTAGACATGGGTGTGGAATAAACAGCAGCATCCAAGTTAGGTGCATCCGACATTCCGGGCCCAAGGAGGGAAAAGTTCCACGGGTCCAGTGCAGGTGCCACTAGCAAGGATACGCCACCTCAATTTAGACAGCCTGTGGCCAATTTTTACAGTGCAGCATGAACCCTGTGGCGTATTCCTCACGTGTGGTAAACATAGGAACATCCAGCCCAACTCAGGGCGTCCGGATTCCATGCGCTTGGGAACCTCTGTAGAGGAAGTAACAGAGACAAAATGCTAGTTTCCTTTTAGATATTCAAAAATTACTCCCTTACATCTCTTCCCTTCTTTTGGGGAGGAAACTCAGAGGAGGAGGAGGTAGGGAAAGAAAGAGCCGTAAGAACTGTGATGGGAGCCGATGAGAATGGACATACTCTGCAAGGCATCTCGTCTCTCCATTCTGTAATCTCCATCCTGGATGCCGGCCACATAGACCCTGGTGGTTTGTGTCTAAGCCCAACTCTCACCAGATCAGAACATAATCAGGTACTCATCTCCTCTTTGAGGTTTCTGTTTAAAAGTCTTGTGGTTCAAGATCAACACAGTGAGTCATCTGTGGCCTCAGAGCTCAGCCGGCCCAGGCAGCGAGCATCAGCGCAAGACTGGGAACAGCTGGAAGTAGGCTGTGCAAGCTCAGCAAAAGGGTGATTAGTTGACTAAAGCTTGTGTGCATCAGTAAAGTGAATTCTATCACGTACAAGCGTTCTGTAAAACCTCCAGTGCTTCCTGTTTGTTTATAGAATAAGTTCAAGATGACTTTCTCTCATCCTAAGTATTCCATCTTACCAAACTCTCCACACATGGATACACACCCCACTGGAAAATGCACCAGGGAATTGAGGTTCCATTCTCTTTCCTTCTCTAGTGACCTCATGTATCCTATTGTCTAAATCAGGAATAATCAGGAATGCCTTTGTCTACCCTGGGTCAAGTTGAAGGCTGACTGAAATGTTACATACTTCTGGAAGGTCTCCACAATGTTTTCAAGGATCAGGGAAATATACCACTTTTCCCTTTGGTGCACAAAAGCTATTTTCTCATATATACATGAATGTTTTGTCAGAAAACGTAAGATAAATAAGATAACTTTTACTAAGTTTCATTTCATTGTTGTTTTCTAACTTTCCATCTTTAGAAGACTTGAAGATAGAGTTGCGTGTAGTGGTGCACACCTGTAATCCCAGCACTCTGGAGGCCGAGGCAGGAGGATTCCCAAGTGTATGAGGCCAAACTGAACTACATTGTGAGACTCTGTCTATGAAGACATACATATGTACGTACATACTTTAAAAATGATCCCCATCTCTCACCCTATACAAAAACCAACTCAAAATGGATCAGAAATGTAAATGTAAGATATGAAACTATAGAACCACTAGGAGAGAAAATTTAAAAAATTTAAGGCATTGCTATAGACAATGATTTTTTTCTTGGAAATGATCCCTAAAAGTACAGGAAATAAAAGCATGTGTAGTGAAATAAGATTACATCAAATTAAAAGGCCTCTGCATAGCAACGAAACAATGAACAGAGTGAAGAAACAATCTATAGTATGGGTGGAAAAATTTGCTAATTATACATCTGAAAAAGATAACTCAAAAACCTTAACCACAGAAACAAAAAATGAATGTAAAAATGAGCAAATTATCTAGACACTTCTCAAAAGAAGAAATACAAATGTCCAACAAACATATGAAAAATACTCAATGTCATTAGCAAAATTTTTGTTTGAGTTTTCCTGATGGAAAATGATGTACCATGTCATTCCAGTTAGAATGGCTATAAATAAAAACCAAAATTAGAATTAAAAAATGCCAGTGTGGGAATGAAAATTAGTTTAATCATTATATGGAGAACAGTAAGGAAGTTCGTCAAGGTATTAAAAGTAGGTCCGCCACATAACACACCAATCCCACTTTGAGTCTCTGTTCAGAGCAAATGAAATCAGCATGTTGAAGGAGTAATTGCACTCTGGGGGGATTCTATGCACAATAGTTAAGCTGGGGAATTAACCTAGGTGCTTATGATAGAAGAATGAACAAAGAAAGTGTCATATATATATATATATATATATATATATATATACACACACACACACACACACACACACAATGGAGTATTATTCAGAGGTGAAGGACATCAAAACAGATGGAACTGGAGGACATTATGTGATTGACCAAAAGCAGAAAGACAAGTGCCCATGTTCTTCTTGTTTTTTTATGTCAACCTGTAGACTGAGGTTGCTGGAGGTTAGGAGGGGGAGGGGAGGATGCATGAAAGGGGGCTGGGTTAGATCAGTGTATACTGTATGCATAAAACACCACACTGAACTTCATTAATGTGTTTTATTAATACCTGTTCTCAAAAAATTTAAGATACTATATATTTGCTCTAAATATATATCATGGTATGTATGGTACGATATACTACTACTTCTGTGAATCATAAAGTCCGGTGTTTTCACTCTCTTTTAAGGCCAAATTATGCTCAACTACAACCTTCACATTAAATCAGATTTTTAAGTGCAGATACACTGGACAAACAGTAATTTAGAGCACAGCTGCTCTTCTTATCAGGACAGTGTTTCCACTGATTATTTACATACTTTTGAAGTCACTGTTTTGCACCTTAAATTCTCCTAAGTGTCCAGTTTTCTCCTGACTAAAATTTGTAATCTTAAAACGTACATTTCATATTCTGTTCTGTCATTTCCTATCATGTTCTATCACATTCTATTACTTTCATGGGTTCTTTTGAAATCAAAAGGTCTACATTAACCTATCCCTTTTGGAACTGCTGTGATAATATAACATTTACCTGATAATAAATCATCTTATATTGTTTTCTTAACATGACTTGAAGAACTAAAATGGAACTCTTGTAGAGTGAGAAAATTATTGGATGTTTGTCAGAGCAAGATGAAAGGAAATGTGACTAAAGGCATTACAGCCATCTGAGAAATCTGTGTCAAATCGTACACACAAAACAGGGAATCTAATATTGATATATGTAAATCATCTCACTTTTAGAACTTGGAATCCTCTGTAGACCACCAGTGCTTAGCTCACCTGAGGTAGAAATAATGCTGTTTTATATGTAAAAGGCTTTGGCTTTGGGTTATTTACTTTTACATTCAGAAAAACAGTTGCTGTCTTTTCAACTCTAGGGACAAATAGGTGACTAGCATCATTAATAGAACATCAATTTCAGGAGCTCTGCTTCTGGAAGTAGAATAAAAATGTTGATGATACCTACTGATCAAAAGGGCATTTGAGTGATGGTAATTGGCAAGGAGAAGACTTAGAGACCTATCTAGAAACCAACTCTCATGCTCCAGGCATGCTGCCAGATAAGGACTAAAACAGCATGTAAAACATCAAGAGAAATGAGCTTCTTTGTTCCTTTATTGCCATAAAAGCCATTGAGAAAGACTTCAAGAAATATGCTAGTCTAAATGGTAACCTTAAACTTTTTGTTCTACTACTTGAGAAGAAATTTTGTCACCAGGGAAAGAAGACAGGGAAGTCATCTTTAAGGAAGTATAACCCTCTGGCCCTCTTGACTTATAGTCAAAAAAAGGTGTGGTAAATAAATCAGGTCTCAGGATAGTGATTCATCAGATTCAACACTGTTCTTGGAACCAGATCAATAACTCAACAGAACATTTTCAATTTTTTAGACTAAAATATGGAGTCTCTTTAACTTTGACAATAACAATATAATGAGTGATGTGTGATTTTACTCAACAAACCTGTGGAATGTACCCATACCTTCTGGCTCTAGGTAATGTCCATCAACTTAATTATTAAAAGATCAGTTTAATGCTGGCACCCTTGTGAGCAAAATCTTTTAAGATGCATGGACTAACTCATATTACATTTTTTCATTGACATTTAACATGATTCTTGCAGCTGCAAAATCCAATTGTTTTTCATTTTAGTTTTGATTTGTTTGTTTAGTTGTACTGACCACTGAACCTAGAGATGTTGTACAGAACTATGTTCCCCAGCCCTTTTTGCTCTTTTTTTACTTTGAGAAAAGCTTTTGCTAAGTTGCTGAGTGGCACAGGTTGGGCTTGGACTCATGATCCTCCTGCCTCAGCCTCACAGGGTGCTGGGATTAAGGCATGCACCACACATGTGTTTCTTTCTTTCTTTCTTCTTTCTTTCTTTCTTTCTTTCTTTCTTTCTTTCTTTCTTTCTTTCTCTTTTTCTTCTTCTCCTCCTCCTCCTCCTCCTTTTTTTGGTATCAGGAATCAAATTCTCAACCTCACACTTGCGAGGCAGGAACTATACCACTGAGCTATATCCCTGGCCCCCATGGATTCTAATCAGTGAGTAAACCAGCTAAAATGGTTGCTTGACTGACCAACAAGACATTTGATACATTGCAAACTGAATACTGAAGGATATTGGAAGACATAAAATTGTACTATGTGTTGCTTAAATCTAAGTGCTTTTCTCTTTCTGTAAAGTGGGTTTAGTGATATTTTGCCCAGGTGTGTTATGATAAATATAGAAATCCTATAAATTAGCTGACATATAGCAGAACATAAATCACTGCTGTAATTTATTATTATTTTTTAAACAGTCACATTACCATGAAGAAATCAAGCTATTATTTATTGGTCTATGTGAATAAAAAAATCTCTAGCAGTACAAACCAACTGATGTATAATAGGAAGAAGTTAAAGCTAGATTAATTCAAACAGTCAAGCAGCTCAATCATCAAGTTCATTGTCTGTTTTAGATTTTTAAAAATCTATCCTCATGTTTAATATCCAAACCTTTTAGTTTGAGCTGTTTTGTGTAACTTTTTCAGTAAATAGCTGATCTAACCGATATTCAGCAAGTAGTAAAAATTAACTAGGGGAATAATAGTGATTGTTTAAGAAGGGAGGAGACTGTTGTTTCTAGTTCCACATTTTATGAAATAGATTGCAAATGAAATACAGGCAGCCTTCTCATGTGGTGGAATGGCCCATACATTAAGACTCCTGGCAGTGTAAATACTGTAATCAAAAGGGCAATAAATATGTCAAAAGAAACTTAAAAAAATTTTTTGTTTTCAAGCTCAGAAAAGCACCAAGCAACTTAGAGGCTCTGTAAGTACTAACTAATTTGTCCAACCTTCTGGTCTTGATTAGTTCCTCGATGCCACTGACATCTCTGAGGTCACAATTTGGTGGCTTCTAGATGGTAGTTGTCTGTCAAAGGGTCATTCTTCCTGGTAATAAGGTAGTTGTGTCCCCAGGGGAGACGAGAGACCATCAGGTCTTCAAAGATGAGACAACTGAAGGCTAGAGTAAGTTCTTGACAGAAACATAGCTCCTCTTTCAGAGTGTTTGACATCCCTGCAAAGAAAAAGAAAATGGTGGCCTTTGCAGATAGTTGTAAAGTGGGGACTTAAATAACAAAGAAACCCAACCACTAAAAAACCATGAGCTGGAATACATTTGAGGATTATTTTTGAGGCGCTTTGTTTTTTCATTTACCACATTGTTGAGCCACATGTTAAGGATGTGGGTCACATTAAAAAGAAGCACGCTGCTTATTTTGAAGAAAATTATTATCAAATGACTATGCTTCAAAACATTTCTTAATTTCAATTTGAAGTGAAGTCATTTGAGTTCGAAGCATATGCCTTTACTAAATTATTGCCAAAAAAAAAAAAAGAAAGACAAGTTAATTTTTGCATTAGCTGTTTGCAAAACTGTTGATTCAAGATGTGATGGAAAATTTAAGTCCTGACAGTGAGGTTTATTCGCTGTAGCCTGAAGTGACCCATGCTCATTATCAACCCATGAGTTTCACTTCACAGAGTCAAAGGTAAACCCGAATAATTGGTATAGTTAATTCAAATGAAAATTGTGTCTGGCCTGTGAGTTGAAACTGTAACTTAAACTAAATGAAAACTTTAATAACTTAGCAGCAAACAATCCAAAAAGACAGAGAGAGAGACTACATACTAAGAATGCTATATTAGATCCAAGAAAAAGTCTCCAGAATAATATTTGAGGAGAACCTGTTTCCATTCACGTACAATCCAACTTCATGAACTACACATGCATTAAATTCAGTCTACATATACTCTTTACATTAGGCTTTTGGCCTTAAGGAACATTTTTCTGATTGATTTTTCCTGTCATGAGGTTAAATTTTGGATTTCTGGGGGGTTGTTTTCTTAACATTTCATTTCACTGACTTTTTTTTGGCCAGCTAATACAATGGCATGGTAAGAACCCCAAACAATATAAAAGCATATAGCAGGAAAAGAAGACTTCCTTCCATTCCTAACCTTCAGGGACATTTCCTCTCATGACAGTCATTGATGGCTTTTACAACACACTGTTCTCCACATAGTCTCTATGCATAGTTTTACATAGACATATTTGAGTGTATATTTTTGTGTATTTCCACCCTTTTTTCATTGAAATGGTAGCACATTTAGGTTATAAAAGGAAACTGAAAGGGTACTCAGACTTAGGAAATTGGAGAAAAGGTTTCTTTACAAAGAAATTAACAGCAAATAATGTCCATGAGCTATGGTATAGGGGAACCACAAGGAAATAGTTCTGTTACTAAGCTGGTAGCGTTGTAGTTGCTAGACCTATACATAGCTCAAAGGAAGCAGGAATGTGAGTGTTACTTGAATTTGGAAGGAAGAGGTCATGGAGGAGGGAAGCAGTGATGTACTTAGCACAAGGCAAGGAGAAAACAAATGCTCTGACCTTAGTTTCCTCGCCTTTCTGTCCACACTAGGGATTCCCACTGACCAACCCAACTAGCATCCAGAGGACTTAGGAGCCCAGAGATGAGTGAATATGGGCCATTTCAACTGGGAAGTAACAGAGGAAGGTGGAGAGTGGCTACATTAAGTAACTGGAAAAAATCTGCCACTGACTCTTCTGTTCCTTGTTTTTTATAAGCAAAACAATAAACGCTGGAGATCATCCTATGCATCAGTACATATAGACCTTTCTCAGTTCTTTTGAAGGATATAATGCATTGGATGGATGAAACATAATTTATTTAATTGGTTTTCTATTGCTAAACATTTAGATTGATCTCCTGTCTTTTGTGAACACAACACTGCAATAAATATGCTTGTACATATGTCTTCATACATATGCACGCTATAACTGTGGTATAAACTCCTAAAATGGAATTGCTTTTTCATTAACTTAGAAGGTCAAAGTGGATTTTTAGTGTTTATTTATTCCAACAGGAAAAAAAATCATTCTTACATTTGGGTACAGAGATGTCAAAAATTTCTTATAAATCATTTCCCCCAAATTCAAACTTCTTATTACTTTAAAATCTAAATTCCTGTTAAGTTTTAGAATAGTAGATGCAGGTGAAACTTAAGGAAAGACCGTGTGTTTCAGAACTGGTGACCATGTGCTACAAACCTGAATCTGAAGACAATGGAAATGTTTTACAACCTCTCTATGCCTCAGTTTCCGGACTTATAAAATGTGCATGCCAATTATGCTAGTAGTTGCCTCAGAAGGTGCTGGTGAAGTTTGAATGAACTGAAATATGCAAATTATGTAGACTAGTTGCTGTTCCTATTTTGCAGTCAGCATCCATTGAGAACTGCCCCTTCTCACCACTATTTTTGTCATCTTCCATACATCATTCACTCACATAGTGCCAATGTCTTATTTTCTTATCTTCCCACTTCTTTCTGTGCATCTATGTGCTTGGTTTCTTTCAAGATTGCTTAAAACATTTCTTCCGTGGGACCCTCCAAACCTATCTTTCAAATCGTGCTAATGTACTGTCACAGGCGGGACTGCAAGGAAAATGATTACATACAGGACACATCATTTATAATATTATTTTATGATGGTATCCCAAGGAGTTAAATACAAAGATTGTGCACGAAATCTGTTCACAACACTAAAGACCTAGAAAATCCAGCCGAGGGTCTGGATCCCATGGCAATAACCTGTATAAGTTTACCTGAAAACCTAGAGCCCACAGCAATGAACCATGCAACTCTCCCTACAGATCTGCACTGATAAGGCCCAAAGGTCAGCGGTGGAAGCTAGAAAATCTATGTCAGCAGGGTGATGGATCTGTGCCAGCAGGCTGAGGGTTCTGTACTGGAGCCAAGAAACAATGCTCAATATAAGGACCAGGGCTGCCCTGAAAAGTACCCCAGTCATCCTCAGCAACAATGAGGTCCCAAGCTCCTCCAACGATGAGAACAGCCAAGTTCCTATCAGGAAGCCAGCGTGACAAGCTTCTCCTGGAGATTAAACAGCACACGTCTTCCCCTCCAGCGCCAGGAAGCAATGATCAAAGGACGGACCAAAGCTCACCAAAGTGATCCACAGCCATCCTCAGCAACAAGGTCCTGAGCTCCTCTGATGATAACAGCTGAGTTCATATCAGAGAAGCCAGCATGCCAAGCTCCTCCGGGAGAACCAACGGCTCCAAATGACTTAGGAGAACTCACAACGCTACTCTTCCTCTCCAGGTCTCCTTTGTATGCTGGCAACAGTCCTCAGGTGGGCCATCTACACTCAGCACCCCTCTAATGCAGTTCAGCTGGTATCTAAGTTGACCACTAGTTACCAATCCACTATACCTACCATGATATATCAATAGGGTATTTATCAGAATTTCTGCAGTTGTTGTATTTATTGATATGCCATATTATACTATACTATGTATTGATACACAGAATATGAGAACTACTTAGTCATTCTGGATCTACTCAAGACAATACCAATGGCCAACCCAGCTCTACACTGATCTCTGCAGAGGCAATAAATTATGTAAGTTTGAAAAACGTCACCTCCCATAGTCCTTAGTTTTGTTTTGTTGTTATTGTCATTCTTTTTACTCATAAATTCTGCCTATATTAACTTATCTAAATTATTTTCATTCTATTTTTCAGCCTTCACAATAACACAGAGTAATGATTAATTTTAAATTTCTATTTCCTGTTATGCAGCCCCAAACTAAATTTTCCAGACTTTAGGTGGGGCATCAGAATTCTAGAATTCTAATTTTGATGTCAGTGTTCTTGTTTATCTGGCAAGGTTGTATAGTGTTGCAAACATATATCATCTATTCTCTTCAAACAGTCACTTACAGATTTATTCTAACTGTAGGACAAAAATACAATTCGGAGGGACAGACAAAATATACTTCCCTTATTTTTGCTCTCTTCATATTAATTTGAAGTCTATTCTGCCTTATTTTTTTGTTCTGATCCAATAATTTTACAGTGCCCTGAGGTGGTCGTTAGTCTCCAGGAAGAAAAATGTTCAGTCTCTTAGAAATTTGTTTCCCACCCCCTGTCCATCTGTTCTGTATGATGGTATCTCAGTTTTTGGAGAAAGAAACTCTTGAACTTCTCTGTAGGAAGGGAAGAGGATGAACATTGTGAATCCATTGCCATTCATCCATTTAGGCTGCTACTCACTATGCTGGCTTTTGTGGCTCTGTAACTGTTATAACAACAGTTTGTGGCCTCTCTGATATGTTGGGGTACAGAAGTGCTTTCCACCTCCTTGCCTTGCCTCGTCTCCTGCTTGCCCTCTCAGGGGCTTCTACACACTCTTTCCAGTCAGCCTCTGACTATATGGTCAGCTTCTTTTGTGAGTCACCCCATTCTTTCCAGTATGCACACCTGGAGGATTTACTGTTTTCTTGCCACATAGTCCGCTAAACCATCTGGCTGGCCAGTGGTACCATTCTGATCTCTATCTCACACTGGCACAGGACCATTCTTCTTTTGGTGTTTTCCTTGACTTACCTGTATACTCCTGAAGATAACTTTTCCTGAAAGGCTACTTCCAATTCAATGGTAGAGGGCAGAGAATGTGAACAACTGAGGTAGTTTCCTTCTCTTCTCCTCTTTCTTCATCTGCTTCACTTCTCTCTTAATGCCTTGTGCCCAGCACTACGTCATTCTCTCCTGTCTACCTAAGCCTGGTAGGCAGAAGGAATACACTGTGTGAAAAACAGAGCTTACAACTTGAGTAGGTGCCTAAGTCTTGATTCTTGGAATTTAAGGGAGATGAAACAATAATTTGGACACTCCTCAAGACAATGACTTTTTATCGGTCATTATAAGACTATTGATATTTTGATACTGATATTTCACTGATACAAAATTACATTTGAAATATCAGGATCTAAACATTTTGGATCTTTCTATCAGAATTCCAATTCTCCTTCACAGTTACATATCCTTTTCCCATTCTCCTTATTAGGGGTTTCCTTAGGTCCACCAGGGAGGAGGTAATGAACTTATCATGAGCTAAAGAGAAAAAGCAGAGTAATTCAGAATATTTCCTTCAGTAGATATATCTCATTAGTTGATCTATTTGGTCCTTATAAAAACTAAGGACAGTCTACTCTTATATCCTCACACATGATCATTTGGTGCCTCTTGCATCTGTTTTGTGCTCCAATGTATCTTTCCACTGAAATACCATGACTGTAATGCAAAAAGATGTTCCTGGATCAGATGAATTATATCATGCTGAGATGCAGAGAAGTAATAGTGCCTTACTTTTCCCTGACAGTATTTAATATTGTATGTATCTCATTTCGTTCTATGTAATTGATAACCTTAACGGTGAACATGTGTGTGAAAGCTAACCATGGTGTGCTGCACCGTGGAGTGCCACTGAATTCTCCAGGTGATCATGATGAGGTGTTGGGGGAAAAAGACCAGCAGACACTGGTGTAAGTTTCCTCATTTACTTTGACACACTCATCAAATATATATATATATATATTTATATTATATATAATATTTATATATAATATTTATATATATATTAGATTAAAGAAGTAGAAAATGATTACTACCATTTTAGATGATACCAACCTTGCACAACATTTTTTTGAGGTCCAGATAGACTCATCAATTGTTTAGGACTCTGTGGAATCAACAATATTCTGTCAAGAACATCAGAAATACAAGGAAGAAAAGAAACCTCTACCTTCACCTTAAAAAGTGAACTCTATTTTTATTATTTTATCCATTCCCATCCATATTTGTTTTAGAAAAATCTTACTGAAAGTAACATTTTCAACAAACTTGAGATTCTTGTAATACGTTTATGTTTTACTTAAATATAACTTGATCATATAAAAAATTTTTAAATCTGCCTGAGAAAGATAAAAATAGATTAGTCGATACGATTATTGGACTTAGAGTCAATAGTTTCTAAGTTAATTAAAAATTTTCAACTATCCATATTTAATGCAATCCCAATCAAAATACCAATAGTACTCCTAACAAAATTAGAGAAAGCAATGCTAAAATTCATATGGAACCAGAAGAGACCTACTATATCAAAAGCAATTTTAGGCACAAAAGAGAGGGCAAGGGAGCACCACAATCCCAGACTTCAAGTTATATTACAAAACTGCAGTGATAAAAACAGCATGCATTAGCAAGCCACTACCCTCCCCCTGTCAAAAACAAAAAACAACAACAACAACAACAAAACAGATTGGTGGATAAATGAAATATAATAGAAGATGTAGAAACAGCTCCAGGCACACTCATCTACCTTATATCTGAGAAAGAGGCCAAATATTTTTGCTAGAAGAAAGCTAGCTTCTTTCACAGATGGTGCTGGGAAAACTGGCTCCTTACATGCTGAAAACTGAAGCTGGCTGTGTCACTGTATGTATGAAGAGGTCACTGTTTTATTGCTCAGTAGTGTTCATTATACAAGGACACTACTGTCCATCTAACTGTTGGAAATTTGACTGTTTCTAGTTGGCATTATGAGTAATGCTATCATAAACATTTACATTCAAACTTTTTGGCCTAATTTTAAAACCAGAGCAAGAGCGTATTAGCAACTACTAATGTGAATTAGACCTCAGTTCAACATCATAATATAGTTTGGTGCAATTGTTTCTTTATTAATGTTAATTTTTTGAGGAAATTTCAGTTTTCCATAGCAGCTGGATTATTTTGCATTCCCACATTTTGCTGAGAGAAATAAACCAGTTACATAAGAATAAATGCTGCAAGATTCCATTTATATAAAGTATCTAAAATAGTAAAATATGTAGAATCAAATCATTGAATAGTGATTGGGAATAGAATCAAATCATTGAATAGTGATTGGGCTTGGAAGGGAGAAAAATGGCGAGTTGCTATCAGTGCTAATTAATGGGCACAGTTTCAATTAATCAAATGATTCAATTCTAGAGATCGGTGCACACTATTGTACTTGTAGTTAATAATAATACTGTATTGTATTCTTTAAAATTTATCAAGAGGGCAATGGGGTCAGGAGTGGGGGTGCACGCCTGTTGTCCCAGCACTCCGAAGGCTGAGGCAGGGAGACTGCCACAAGTTTGAGGCCAGCCTTAGCTACATAGCTGAAGGTCAGCCTGACTCCCACAGTGAGATCCTATCTCAACAATAAGCAAGCAAACAAACCAACCAAAAGAAGGCAGATGGTAAGTGATTTTACAGTAACATTTAAACTTGTTTTTCTTTGCATCGTTTCTCAGTTAATGCCTTACTTCAGAGACGATGACACTGCTCATTTCTATCACTGTAGATTAGTTAGTTTTTATCTATTCTTAAAGTTCTCTCTCTCTCTTTTTTGTACTGGGAATCAAACTCCTATTCTTAAAATTCTTATAAACAGAATTATACATAGCATGTATCTTTTGTGTTTGGCTGCATTTATTTAGCCCATATATGAGATTCACTAATGTTGTTCTGTGGACCATAATTCATTCTTTTTATTGCTCATAATGTTCAATTCTATGAATATAATGAAGATTGCCTATACTCCTGTTGATGGACAGTTGAGGTGGTCCCTGTTTGGAGCTATTATGAATGAAGCTGCTATAAAAACTTCTATACAAGCTTCATGGTGAAGATAAGCACTCTTTTCTCTTAGGCGTGTACCCAGGAGTGTAATTGCTGAGCCATCGGGTGTATGTGCGGCTTTAGTAGACCCTGTCAAAGTTTTCCCAAATCACTGTAACAACTTACATCCTCCCAAGAAATACATGAGAGTGATAATTCCTCTATATCCCTGCCTACCTTATAACACCAACATTTGTAATGTTAAGTTTTTCAGGTAGGTACTATTTATTGCTGTAGTTTTAACGTCCATTTCTTTGATTAGTTATCCAGTTGAATAGCTTTTGATATTTACTGTTCATTAAAGTATCCTTTTTGAGGGAAGTGTTTATGTATACGATTTTGTTATTTTTGCTGCATTTCAACTAATAATCAGAGAATAAGTCTTTTTTTGTTGTTGTTCTTGATGCCTATACTTCAGTATTTTGAAAAGCTCACCTTATGACAATCTTTTATAAGTGTGTGTTTATAAAGTATATGTTCTAATTACTGAATTGTTCAGATATCCTACAATTTAACTAATTTGCCTGTGTGTGTATGTGTGTGTGTGTATGTGTGTGTGTATGTGTACTGTTCTAGGGCTTGAATCTAGGGTGTCCCACATGCTAGGCAAATACTCTAACATGAAGCTAAATCCCATCCCTGATTTTTGTTTTCTATCAGTTATTGAGAGAAGTATGTTGAACTCCTCCACTATGTTTATAAATTTTCAATTTCTTTTTGAAGTTCTGTGGAGTTTTTGCTTTAGTTTAATGTTATTTGTTAAAAATGTGCATGTTTTGAACACATGTCTATCTAGTGAATTTTACTCATTCATCATTATTGGTCACCTTCTTTATTTTCCCAAATGTTTTATAGTTAATGTGAATATATGTATGTGTATTATATATAATAGAATATATAATATATATTTATATAAATTATATATAATTTATTTCAGATGTGCTCATAGCATTTCTCTGTTCTTGTGTTTTAACCAAGTCATTTCAAAATAGCATATAGTTAGATTCTGTTATTGTTATTAAATTCAATATATCCATTAGTCTTCTAAACTGGAGACTATTATTATTAACATTTTTGGGCATAATTTTTGGTCATCTGAAACGTCAACAGGAAACACATGACCTGTATCAATTACTTTTCTCTTGTTGCTGGGACAAAATACCCGACACTCAAAGTTAAAGGATGAAAGGTTTATTTAGTTCACAGTCTGTGGAGGTTTCAGTACACATGCAGCTGGCTCCAAGACAGGGTGGTGCAGCAGAGGAGCAAGCTCATGGTGGTGGAAGACAGAAAAAATAACAGGAGCAAAAAGAGAAGAGTGAGAGAAAAGATTCTTTCTGTCCTTTATATTGCATATAAGCTATTCCTCCTAGGGTGGGTGTAGCACTCATGCCTATATCCTAGGACTAGACAATGACTCAGTCAGAAACTCTAGATTCAACCACCTCCAAAAGGCATGCCCCCATGACTGCATGAGCCTTTGGGGGGATATCTAGACACAAATCATAATATACCCTCATTTACATAAGATAATTTATAAATGTATGGTTTTCCTTCCCAAAGGAAAACACCCAAGAGTTCACAAAGGTGGGCTCCATTTCTACTACAAGGGATTAATGAATGACAAGAAGTAGCAGTTACTATCAGCAGTTACTAGAGCCTGGTGAGAGAGAAGATATTCTGTGGAGGAACACCTGATAAGAACTGAGACCTTTGGTACCATCTGTCTGGTGTGCAGACACACATCTGTGTGTCTGTGTGATGCCTGTCTGCAGTGAGAAAGTGGGAGAAACGAATACTCAAACTCATTCTCTTGCTTTCTGATTTTCTGCTGTTCCTTTTCATAGGTTAACTCCAAATAGGAGCAATTGTACAAAAAGAATTTGTGAATTTTGACAGAAATCAATCTCAAGGGCACAGAGGATAGAAAAATATCGAGAGGGAGAGAGAGTAAAGCTAGAAAGGCAAAATGGCACACCTTTGTACTCCATTAATTTAGGTTTTCTATTTACCTTCCTTTCAAAATTTTGCCTTACTTAGGTACACTTCAAATGCAATAAACACATAAATAAAATGCAAAATGTGATAAACTTGGATACATGTATCCACCCATGAAATCATCACCACAATCAAGTGATAAACGTATCTATCACCCCTAAAAGATTCCTCATCACCCTTGGTAATCCCTTCTCATGATCCTCATCCTTTATGTCCAGGAAAAGACTGAGCTGTTTGAAGTTACAATAGTTAAGTCTTCTGGCTTGGTGTTTCTTTTTCAAAGTTGTTTTAGCTAGGTCTTGCTTTTAAGATTTGTCAGGTGAAAACAGGGTAGTACTTAGTCTAGGGCTAATTGTTTCCCACTAAGAAAGACCCTTCCAAGGTGTCTGTGAAGCACATCATATCATTTGCATTTTTGCAGATGGCTGCTGATAAGACACTACTGTTTCTGGCCCTCTGTGAGCCCCTGATGGTTTCTTTTGCTTATTCTTCATGGCCTTTGTTATGATTTAGATAGAATATATCACTCCTTAGTAAACTCTCCCCCAAAGTCTCATATATTCAGAGGTGGGGCTTTTGAATGTTGATTGGATCAAGGGAATGTTATACTCATCAGTGGATGAGTTCATTCATGACTCCATAGCTAAATGTGTTGTTGAAAGGTGAGGCCTGGTTGGAAAAAGTAGGTCAGTGACGGCATGACACCAAAGGCAATATTCTTGTCCTTGGCTCCTCTGTTCTTTTTTTGCATCCTGGTTGCCATGTGTTAAGCAGTTTTCCTCAGCCATGACTTTCTACCATTTTGTTTTTGCCTTGCAGTTACTCAACACAGACTCAACTCTCTGAAACCACAATGCAAAACAAGTCTCTCTTCCTTAAAATTGTGGATGCTCGTTATTTTGACCCAGCAATAAGACAGTGACTAACACAGTCCTTTTCCTGTCCCCAACTAATTTCCTCACACATGTAGATTTTTCTGTATTTTGTTGAATACGTGGTGGCATTCTATTTATTTAAGAAATGTTGTTACTCAAGGTGTATCAGGAATATTAAATAATAAGCTGTATAGAGAGTCTGTATAATATTTGATTTAAAGCAAAACAATGTAACTTTTTTTCCAATTGATATCTCATAAAATGCTTCAGAAAATGGAGTTTGGATATGATTGTAGTCCATGGGGCATCTGGATAGATCCAATGCAATAATTATTCAGTATTTTGTGTCAATCTGTGACAAATTATTTTTCCTAATAGAATTCTCGAATTTCTCTCTGCTAAATCCTGCCTTATGTCCAACTTTAGAAAGTGTGGTTAATGTGCTAATAATACTAGAGAGTTCTTTCTGTCTCTTTTTTTCTGACAAATTGCTTTGCAGAGTGAGATCAGTTCCCTTTAGATCGGCAGCAAGAAATAGTGCTTTCTCCTTCTCAGTCTGATGGTTCATTTGACTTATTATTTTAAATTGGGTATAATAAGCTTCCCAGGATGATTTTTCTTCAGCGTTGATTGGTCTCTGCATTGACTGATAACATAAATTGACCATATTACCACTTGTTTCTGGTTCTTAAGGTTAGAAATGCAGTTTAGCATTCCATGACAGAAAAGAATATTGCAATTGTGGCTTATAGGAGAATTCCTTTTCTTGAGATCTGAAGTGGAATGTAAACAAAATTGCAAGAAAATGTGTTCTTTCTCATTTTGTCTTCATTCCTCTTAATTTCTTTTATTAAAATACATTGATAGTCAATGCTTCACTGCTTATTAGATTCTTGATTTTATGAATTGTGAGATTACTGGTATTACTGATACCATTGTCTGTTTGCTTTATTTTTTAAGAGGTGCTTTGAGAGGTGAGATTCTTTTTGAAAATCTTGCTTCACATCTGGTATTTATGTGATGTGTTGATTTTTCTATATCATTTACACATTTTTACTGATTTGAAATTTCTTTAACTTTTGAGAATTCACATCAATTTTTGATGCAGTAAATGCAGAACATTATACTTTTTACTTTGGTCATTGATATGTGCACATTTAATTATGCGGATTTCTTAGTTAAAAATTGGGGGAATTCAGTTGAGAAGAGGACTTTGACATGTGTTTTCCTTTCATCTGTCCCTTTCTTAGAAGACTGTTTCAATTAAGCATGATCAAAGTCAGTGTATATGTTACATTCTTTTACTGCAGTAGTTTAGAATAGGCTGGGAGGTTGCTAAGATGAGTAGGAGATTTCTCTTGGATACTTTTTGGTACAACTTCCATGGTATTTATAGCCACTTCATCAAATGGCTTCTAATTCTTGTATGATAAGTTCTACTTGATAAGAAGGGATATCTCAGTGGTTGATTTTCAGTTATTTAATCATCCATATGCCAACAATTGCTTTTATACCCAGCTATTTATAACTTCAGTTAATAATAACTTTTATGATCTACATTCTTTGCTGCTGGAATGGGGTGCCTTTAGAAATTAACTTTTGGGAAACCATTAGATAATTTCCCATAAAATATTTTCATCCTAAAATTTTTTTTAATCCTATTATTTCAGCATTCATCTCTGAGAGAATACAATAGGAGTCTCTTTGGATTTTACTTGGAAGTCTTTCTTTGCAAGTAGCCAATAACCAATCTAAAGATGAGAGAAAAACAAGTGAGGAAAAAATATCTGGACTCATTTAAAAAGTTTTATACATAAGACTTCATTATACAATTATTTGTATCTAAGTTTTATTATTATGAGACAATTTAGACAAAAGTGATCATTGCCCAGAAATAGTCATGACCAAAGAAACCACTTATACAATTAGTCCCCTTCCAATTAATTTTCCTGGCTTACCAGTGCACTTACTTTAGCCTATCATGTCAATGTTCAGATCAGTCTTTCAGGGACTATCAAATTATATAAGAACTCAAAACTATGATATAATACAACTTATATAATTCATTTGCAAGGAAAAATTATATTTCAAAAGGTGGAGAATTTCATAAAATTGTTGATAAAGTGTACAAATTACATAAGCCATCATTATTTAACAGATAAAGATTTGGTAGGTGTTTAACCACTAGAGAAGAGAAATCAAAGAGGAAGAGGATGTGTATAGAAATGTGAATATCAAAGCTTAGTGAGACCCTTGGGAAAATGATGTTTAAAAAACTAAAAATAATTTCTAACCAATGTTACTGTATTCCAGAAGTGAAATGTGAACTACTGAGTATATTATGCTGTCTTACAATTTTGTTGAGAAAATTAGAAACAAAATACAAAATTAACACTTGACTCATTCTTCAAAGAACACTGCATTGAATATATTTTGTTACTTAAAAAGTCAATTGCATTTGCTTTTATAATATTTACTTTAATTTTAAGGTAATTTAACCAAATTGTAACAACTCTGTGGTTTTATTTTTAAGGTGAACTCCCTGAAAGATATCTTTTAGAGCTAATGGTTAACCCTGGGAAATGAGAACCTCCCGCGTGATGAAGTGATTCACTTTCCTCTCTAGCCTTCCTCAAACACCACACAATCCCTCTAAATTTTCTTGCTTTGTCTTCTGTCTCTGTTGTTATTTAGCTTTCCCTCACTCAGTTATCACTTCTTGTGAAGTGCTAGCTCATAGAACGTTAGATGAGAATTGGTCTCCTGAGATCCTTGTTGATCTGTTCACTTCCTTGTGATTTCATTTCATTAAGACACACAGAAAAATACACTTATAAATATATACTTGAAATGCCTTCTGCATTTCAAACCACTTCAAATAAGCAAATTTTGGGAGGCTGTTTTATTTTTACTTAATCATAGGAAAGAGAAAAATTGCCACAGAAACAACTAGCTAGCTCCCATTTGAACTGAAGAATCAGGGAAGGTAGTTACAAGGTTTTGAGTAAAGAAAGTGCTCTTGGAGAAGAGGTTTCATTCTTTTATTAAAAATGTCACCCCATTCCTTTGAAGACTCGTCTTTCTCTTGTATATGTGGTAATGCTTGTGGTGTGTTAGCTAGTGGTTAGTTTGTAACATCCAACTGAACTCAATCAGCATGGTGCTGGGTGTGGAAGCCCCACCCGAGGACTGAGCCCAGCAGCATAAAAAGAAAACTGGAGGGAAAGATGGTGTGCTGTTGGTCTTCCTGAAGAAGCTTGTCACACTGGCTTTCCTGATAAGAGCTCAGCTGTTCTCATTGCTGGCAAAGTTCTGTTCCTCCGTGTCGCTAGGGATGGCTGCGGTTCTCTTTGAGGGAGTTCCGATTCTTACTTCGAGCATGGCTTCCTGGCTCCATTGCAGATCCCTCAGCCTGCTGGCACAGATCCTTTATTCCCCTGGTGCAGACCTTCTAGCTTCACACTGGCCTTTGGGCCTTCCCAGTGCAGATCCTTGACACAGACGTGTGTGAGACATTGTCACAGGCTCTACGCCTCCGGTTGGCCTTGTGGAGGACATTGCCATGGGTTTTAGGTCTTCAGCTGAACTCATACTGGACATTGCTGTGGGCTCCAGGCCTTCAGCTAGATTGTTTGGGTCTCTAATGTGTGGACAGATCTCCCGCACTCTTGCCTTTGACTCTTTGGGAGAATATTATAAAATAATCTTGTAAATTTCGGGCCCTATATTAAATCTTTTCCCTTGTAAGTCCTGACTGCAGCAATGTTCAATAAATATTTTTAGATCAGCTAATTGACAAATAGGAGGCCAGTCCTGACTTGTTACATAGATCAGTGTTTCTGAACTACACAGGGCACTTCAGGCTATAACCTAGGCTGAACCATTGGGGTGGAATCACACTTGGGTTTAGAAAGCTCTCTTGCTGTGGTAGTCAACTCATAACACCCAGCTGAACTGAATCAGTCTGGCACTGGGTGTGAAAGGCCCACCTGAGGATTGTTGCCAACAGCCTAAAAAGAACTGGAGGGGAAGGAGAAGGGGTGGGGAGAATTATGGAGAAGCCTGTCACACTGGTTTTTTGAAATGAAACTTGGTTGAAATGAACTTGGTTGTTACCATCAGAGGAGTTGGGGACTTTGTTGTCACTGAAGATAGTTGTGACACTTTTAGGGGAGCTCTGGTCCTTACTTTAAGCATCACTTCCTGGTTCCAGTACAGATCCCTCAGCCTGCTGGCACAGATTGTTCATCCTGCTGGCACAGACTTTCTAGCTTTGACCACTGCCCTTTGGACCTTCCCACTGTGAAACAGACTTGCATGAGACATTGTTGTGGGCTGCAGGGCTCCAGCTGGACTCATCGTGGGGTGGGGGTGGGGCTCTAGGTGTTCAGCTGGACTCATGCGGGACATTGCCCTGGGATCCAGCCTCTCACCTGGATTCTTTGGGTCTCTAGTGTGTGGACAGATTTCCTACACACTTGAATTTGACCCTTTGGCTAACTATTATAAAATAATCCTATAAATTATGTGTCAGGTATTATACATTTTTCCTTGAAAACCTTGACTACTATACTTGGTGATACAAATGTATAGCCCCCATTTTGAAACATCATGTTGAATGGTGATATTTCTGTGTATTTTCCTTAAGATGGAAAGACCTGTCATTCTCAGGTCTTAAATATTTCTTTGGACTCTACAGCAAACACCAACCCATGTGATTTGCTTCTTTTAGGGAGGTAGTGGGGGTAAAACTCACAAACTCATACTTGCCAGGCAGGCACTTATGCCACTGAGCTAAATCCCCAGCCCTAGGTGATTTGCTTCTGATGTGAATATTCAAAGTTACCCTGTGAGTATGACATAGAAGAGTGCTCAGTCTGGATGTCATACTGATTGTCACTATAAATCTGATAGAAAGCATGGCCAACAGTACCCATGCCACAGCCTAAATTTTGGGCTGCCTTGAAATTTCTCTACCAGATTAATTAATCTCTACCAGATTAATTATTCCACTTTCTTAATTTTAGTCTCCTAAAACAGCTGAGGACATGAGCAAACAGTAGACAAACATTTTTTTCGGAGAGTAACATACATGACCCTTAGCCCAGTGGCCAGCAGAGCCCTTGTTCCCCAGTGAAACCTCCCGAGCCTGGCCTTTACTCTCTGCATTCCTATCATGATTTTGGTCTGCTAGCTCTTCCCAGAGTCATCCATTAGGCTTTGCTTATGTGTTCTAGAGCTTCTTTAGCCTGCTTTTCCAGGAATTTCCAAATTCCTCCTGAAAAATCAGTTCCAAATAATTCAAACCACATGGTCAGATACAGTTAGAGTAAGGGCTCCACTTCCAGTTTTCTGCATTAGCAACTTTCTTGTCCTTGGAACAAAATACCCAGCACTTATAATTTAAAGAAGAAAAGGTTTATTTTAGTCTATGGTTTTCAGATGATTCAGTCCATGGCGAGCTGGCTTCAAGGCAAAAACAGTATGGCAAGAAGATAGATAAAGGAAAAATTCTCAACCTAGGGTAGCCAGGAAATAGAAAAGGAGCCAGAGACAAGAGCAGAATATTTACAAGTCAGACTCCCAGTAACCCTCCCCTAGCCAGGGTCCACCTTCCAACTGCAAGTTAGCTATGAACTCATCAGTGGGCTAACCCACTAATCAATACAGTTCCCTCGGGGTTGGCAATCTAGCCCAGTGGCGTACCTGCCTGCCTGGCAAGCACGAGGTTGTGATTTCAATCCCTGGTACAAAAAAAAAAAAAAAAAAAAGCCGGGTGTGGTGGCTCATGCCTGTAATCTCAGCACTTGGGAGGCTGGAAGATCCTTGCCAGTTCAAAACCAGCCTGGGCTACAAAGTGAGCTCCAGGCCAACCTGAATTGCATGGTGAGACTCTCTCAAAAAGACAAAAACAAAAATAATATAGTTTCCTCAAGATTCAATCACAGGTGGCTCCGTCGCGCAATGGATAGCGCATTGGACTTCTAAGATTCAATCACTTTTCAAACACGTTTGACGTTGGGGGTACATTTTAGACATAAACCCTAACAGCCTGCTCCTAGCATCTTCCTTTTCCTAAATCCTGACTATGGTGTTTGCTTTTGACAGTACTGGGGATTGAACACAGGGCATCAAGCTTGCTAGGAACTCACAGATACTCACTTACGTTAGGAAAATACTCACCGCTGAGCTTCATTTTTTACCACACCCCCATCCTCTTCACATTTTATTTTGAGACAGTGTCTTCCTAAGTTTCCCAGGCAGGCCTTGAACTTTCTGTCTTTTTTGCCTCAGCCTCCCAGGTGGCTGGGATTATACATGTGTCAGAGCGCCTGGCTCTCCATGTTCGTTTGACATAAACAAAAACTCTTTCCAAGGTGCCTTGGCCTGGGAATTGACTGGAGAAGACATCACTTATGTAGCTGTCGCCCAAAATCAGCTTCATGGTTGTTGGGAGCTTTCCTCTTTAGCTGTCAAGGATGAAACACCTCTGTGTTCCCCTCCCTCTGGCTTCCAACCTTCAGGTTGAGGGTATTGCACAGCACAAAATATTTTAAAAATTTCACTCCTGCCCCCAACTATGGTCAAGTATGAACCAAGAGAACAGATTAAGTAGACATAGCTCCCGCCCTGGCAAGAAGCCTACATTTTAAACTGCACATTACAAAAACACATTTGCTAGGATGTAACGTAAACATTGACTTACAAGCTTTGGTGTGCACAGTGTTTGTGTTGCATAAGTAGCTTGTTGAAACTGAAGGAGTAAGAGATTTATCATCTTACTTACACAAGTCAGGCAGTGTTCTGTGAGGAAGAGGGATTTCAGGAGCTCTGTAAATAGGGAAGACTTGGGTTTTTGGCCATATGAAGCAGCGAAATAAAACAAGAGGATAACATTTGGGAAAAAAAGATTACTCTAACTAGGAAAGCCAAGCTAATGTAGTAAGTAATATTATCAAGGTGTAAAGTGTGTTTTATGCCACTACCAACTAAAAGATAGTTGCAAACTCTTTTATGTATGCTCACTTAAATCAATGTTTTTGTATTATGATAAACATAGCCAACACATTGAGTGCTTAGTGTGTATAAAAACACATTTATTTCTCAGAACATTTCTATGTGGTAAGCTATTACACTCACTTTACAGATGAGGCATTGAAGTTATGCAACTTGCCCCAGGTCACACATCAAATAAGCAGCAAAAGCCAGATTCCAGCTCAGACTGACTGCAGATGCTATGTGCATTACATTGACTTTGACTGTACTGTATAATTTTGTTTAGCTTAACTGCTGAAACTGCTTATTTTACTTTCTTGCAACCAAGATAAAATGCTGTCAGTTGAGTCACTTCATTCTACAGGTTCTTTTGAGATGAATGATAATTACTAGTGCCATCTAGTGATGTTTATTCTGCTGATCTGATATAATGAATGAAGAAATTCTGGCAGGACATTGGAGTATCAACTAATTGATTGATCACAAGAAATTATTTTCCTAAATGGGAAATTAGATTTAGCTACTTAATAACTATTTTTTCTTTGATAAAGATGGGGAACTAATAATTGTTAGATAATTATAATTTATTTAATATCTGTAATAGCCAATCAATCTCACTTGGAAATTTTACAAGGATAATAGGCACTATAATAGCTTGAAGAAGGTTGGAAAATGTTATACAAATTGATGTAGATCTTGGTAAAAGTCACCTCACTACATGTAGCAAAATGAAAGTAGACTTTCCTATAAGTGGTTCAATAGATGGCTCAAAATTTATTATATGTCTGAGATACAGTGAGGAAAATAAAGAAATTCAGAATCCAGGGACCTTTAGAACCTAATACAGTACTTGGTCTCTGGTACATAATATTGAGTGGATTTTATGAAATAGGTTCACATCATTGTTACAAGACAAAAAAGAACAAGTTCAAACTTTCCCTTTTCATTTGAACATTTTTTCCTTCCATAGTTTCTACCCAAAATTTGTGCTGCTAACAGCACTAATGAATATTACTTGAGTGAGTCATATTCTTCTACTTGGTATTTCAGATAAAACACTATATAAACAGTAGACACTAACTGCGTTTCTTCTGATTTCCTCAAGCCATGTAAACTACAGTATGCGAATCCATTCTGATGTCAGTATTCTTTGACTTCTTTCAGGAATTTTTTTTGTGTGCATGGAATTGAGTCCAAGGCCTTCTCATTGAGCTATATTGTCTGCTCTTTTAAATATTTATATGTAATTTATACATACATATATTATATATGTATATGATAATGAAAGGGAAACAAAGTACTCAAAAGGAAAGAACAACTGGGATGGGGGAAAGGAAAAAAGGAAGAAGGGAAAAGTTATGTAAATAGGTATATATATATATATATATATATATGTATGTATATATGTATATATATGTATATCTATACCAAGATAGATAACTGTACTACTAATCTCTGTTAGTTCATAGTATATGTGTATATTTCAAGACAGGGTCTCACCAACTTGCAATCTTCCTGCCTCAGCTTTCCAGAATACTGGAATGAGAGTTGCACACCACCATGGCTGCCCTATCCTTTCTTTGAGGAATACTTTTTAGCCTTATTTTTTGCTTAAAATACTTCACCCACTTCCAACCTTATTAAAGAGTCCACATACTCTAAATATTTTACCAAATAACTTTTGTTTTTAATTTATGCCCTTTTTGAAAAGAAATAAGGCTTTTCACTGAACTATCCTTTCTCCCTTCCTTTCCTGGCTGGACGGTCAGTGAGCAGGAAGTTCGGCTCCTCTGGCTGCTTCTCTGGGTCCCCACTGTCAATACAGACACGCGCAGACTTCGGGCGGGCAGCAGAAATCCTCCTTTTTAATTCAGCGTTTTCATTTTCAGTGTGATGTTCTGAATCTCTTATCCCTCTTGCTGTTTCTTCTTAATCTGATTTGGAGACTGGCCCCAAACAAACACAAAACCAGGCCAGCATCAGAAAACCCTGTCAGCTCCTCGAACCAGTGGGTGGCACCAGGGAAATCAAAGGTGACCTCCTGCTCTGTGGTTTCTGCCCTGTCCTGGTGCAGACGGTATTACCCGCCTGCTGAGCCAGCGTGGGTGAGCCCTGGGTGAAAGTTACTGTAAGTAAGGGACACGCGGCTGTATTGCTTTAGCTCCATCCCCTGCTGATTTAGGAGCATACAGCGTGGAAGGGAGCCATGACTTCATCCAGAAAGGGCTTAGCAGCTGCCTTTAAAGCCTGAAAGAACACCCCAGGCCTGTCTCTGCCTGAGCTGCTGGTTGGGGCAGAGACTTGAGATTCTAATTTTCAGTCTGTTTCTCCAAGGTAATGTCTAGAAATCAATTTTCTGCTTGTCCTCTTGTTTAGTCAAGGGGAGAAATTTGCTGCTTATGAAGGCTGAGGGCCTGACACCACTTCAAGAGAGCTTTCTAGGATCACAGGTTAGGGTGTCTTCTGCGTAATCGCACCCTCCTCATGCTGCGAAAGCCTCAACCTTGACCTGGAGGGAATTTTCCTTTCTGGAGGAGACCAAGGAAATTCTGTTTCCATGTTAACAGAAGAGGTCTCCTCTTGTCACTGCCTACTACTGTTAGCTCTATGGGCTCTGGGAGCCCAATTATGTGTGGAAGCATTAAAAAAAAAAAAAAAAAAAGGAGCCAGTGTTCAAACTCGCCTGCACCAGACACAGACACAGATCCCACCCACCAACAAATAATGGAGCAGGCTGGTGTATTGGTGCACACATTTGTGGTCTGGAAGACTACATTTCAAGGTGGACTTACTGTGCAATCGGAAATGAACTGAGACCCCTATTTCTACACCTTTGCTGCTTGGATGGTCTGGGTGCCACTGGCACAGGCAAAGGAGAAAATAACAGCAGGGTTAACTGTTCACACAAGTGTAATAATAGTCTTTAGCAGAAGAGTAATTACCTTTGTCTAGTGTTCCCTGCTGTAAAATGCCATAAACTAGAGACCAGTGTCTACTGCTGATATGTTCCGGGTTTCCCTTCTGAAATCCATGCTATGACTCTGAGACACCATTCAATGGCAAGTTAAGTTCACATCTTAATTTTGAAAAACCCATTACTGTTGGGTAGATTGCCCGAATGTACCTTACAGTTTTCAGGCCCATGCTAATAGGAGAGAAGTCTCAAAGCCATGGAGATTCACAGTGCAGGAGATCACAGAGCAGGAGTGCATGCAGTCCCTTCCCCCACCCCTTCTCCGCCATCACAGTGACAGGAGGTATCTGTGTAGCAGAAGGCAGTACTTGAGAGGGGTGGCTTCGTTTGGAAATAGAAGCCCCTGTTAGCAGCCGGAAGCAGTGGTGCTGAAAAGCAATCGCTAGTGTCAAGATCTTTCTTGCTAAGCAGTGCAGCTGGCGGCGATAAATAGCATTCTAATAAAGGAGGACGTTCAGTCTGTGACATAGGCGCACACTGTTTCAACTACCAAACATAATTTACGAGTCTGCGTATTCCTGAACTGGATTTCCCCCTCTATATTTATAAATAAAAATGCAAAGATTTCAATAGGAAGAAAAGATCTGCATTTTAAATCAAAGTAAAATGGGAAGATCAATGAGAGTGCCCTGCTTTTTCTAAGTAAACTACGATACATAACATTCTAAAGATACGTCGAGTGTCACATTGTACAACTCCTTCCATTTCTAAAGAATATGGATGTTCTTTTCTGCAATAGTGAACGCCGTATTTATGACAAGGGGTCTCAGAACACTCCACCTCTTTCCAGATGCCGCAGAAAGGTAAATGCTTACATTGACTCTTTTGGACCTTTCTTTGGAAGATAGGAGCACATGTTCCCACACAAGCCATTAATGAAACCCAGTCAATTTCACATAATCCTTAGTATGGTTATGAAGGAGCTGTTGAAAAATGATGAACCAGAAAAGCCACGTGTACTATTAGTAAAGCTTACACACAGGGCGCATCTGACCTCTTAACTCACAATTCTGCATGAGTCAATAAGTTATTAGTTTTGACATAACCAGTGGTTTATTTTACCATCTACTGCTGTTCTTTGTTACCTGTTCTATTCATACCACATGTTATTGCTCTTTACAATCATTGTGGAACATAGCAATTGCACAGACTGTATCATATCCCACTGGGATAAACATCGTGGATGAGAGACCAGAAGAACTTGCCTTTGACTTAAAGTTTATTCCTACTGCTTTCTTTACATGAGAAAGATTTTTCACTGATGCCATTCACAAAACTGAGTCTATGTTTTAATGATTATGGAGCCACTGTGAATAGCACTTTATCAGGGAACTCCAAATACCAATTTGTTTTCTACTGTGAGGTGTGTGCTCAAGCTTATGAAATGACTAGCTGGTTAATCTTTTAAGCTATTACTCAAGATAAAAATCCACTCAACCTGAAAGCAAAATACAGGATTCAGATGGCTGTTCTTTGAAATTCATTTTCCATACTGTGCCTGCATAGCTGTTTATTAATAAATTTTTGTTTTAGAAAAGAGGGTATGGTAAGCTCAGATGTCAATGAACACCAGTATTTTCTTTATCATTTTATTGATGTTGAAACTCCTCACTGATGGAGAAGCTGAATTTCCAATCTTCATGATGGAAACATCAAAAATCAGTAGTGTTATGACATAAATAGACACCACTGGGTATTATTATTATATTTTAATTATCAGTGCAATCTCAGTTCAAATAAGGACAGACATATTTCAGAGATTATGTCTTAAAGCTGAGAATGGATATAAAATAATGTGAAAGTTTTGAATGTTCTAATTGGTGAACAGGAAAACACTTTAGGTCATCAGAAGGGTTAGAGCCACTAAAAATTTTCTTGACTGTGTCCCTTTCACTTTTCAGAACCAAGTGGATTCAGAGATGTTATGTATGAAATTGACAAAGACTTGAATCCAGTGGCCTCCAGGGCACTCCAAGTAGATGCCAAGAGGATGTGCTCAAAACATTAAACAGCAGTGATGGTTCCCTAAATCTCTCTTAAAATATATACAAATTCTTTAGGTCCCTACTTTGGTTTTGTATGTGAGGCTGATAGCTGTGAGTCAAAGCAGGGGAATGGAGTTACTCAAGATTTTAAATCATACTCCAGATTTTAAATCACTTGCATACATGTTCTTTTCCTAGTCAGCAGCAGAGAAAATCTGAAAGTTTATCTTACTTTTCAAGGAAGCATGCATGGGCATATGGTGAACATTAGTTATCTTAAAAATATATGTTTTGGTTATGGCTGAATCTTGCATCTTTTTTCCCCTGAAATCATGAGCTCAAGATTGAACTAACTTGACACATATG
>PVJX010022008.1:0-25318 GCA_004027295.1 Dolichotis patagonum | reverse complement strand
AGAGCCATGTGTCCCTAACTCAGCACATGGGCTGGCAGCCACCCATCCACAGCATGCAGGACAAGGGGCTAGACCTTAGGTCCCATCCATTTGTGAGGCCCTGATTAATCGCAAGCCCACCCCGTCACCTGGACTCCAGAGAGGGTTCATTGCTGAGGCCTAACGCTGCTCCTGCCTGTTTACAGACAGCAACACAAGCCCACTGTCATGTTCTGGCCACCTGCCTCCCAACCATGCCAGCCACTTGGGCACAAGACCAAAGCCTGCTGCTCTTCTGAACAAAGATGTCCTTGAGTGAAAATTCAAAACACAAGCACGCCATGTTACAGAAGGGCCCTGAAACATTTCAAGTCGGCCTTATGCTAAGCCACTTGGGTTTGGCTGCATCTCCCCACATTATTGCACACTCTCGCCTCCCCCAGTGTGCAACGATTTCTCTTCCACCTCCTGATTTTTAGTGCTGCGCATGCTCAGAGCCCTTTACTCCTTATTTCTTCTTTCACCACCTCTGAGTATTCATTCCTAACTACCTTGTTTCTCCATTCCATATTTGCTCATTCTTATGTGCCAGTTACTTTAATTCCTTCCTCCTTTATTTTCCTTTCCTCTGGCAAAACAAAACACACACATGTGCACGCACACCAAAAAAAGAAAAGAAAAGAAAAGAAAGAAAAGAAAAGAACACGAATTCTTTTTGTACTCCACAGACTGCTATCTTGTTTGTCCTTTCTCTTTGTCTGTGTTATGCATCTCTGGCCCTGCAGAGGGGACTCTTTCTCCTGTGTGTGATTTGTCAAGGGTATTTATTCAGCCCCCACTTGCAAAACTGTATGTACCTGGTGCTCTGTGTGTTTCTCCCTGAATCCTCACAACCTCATTATGAAGGAGTTGTTTCCACAGAATAGTGCTTTTCCACTTTAACATGTGTAAATAACCTAGGGATCCTGTCGACATCAGGGTGATCAAAGGCCCTTGAAGGAGGCCTAAGAATCTGCACTCAGACCAGGCACTGGGTGATGCTAAGGCAGGAAGCACAGGGGGAAGTCTCTGGAGAGAGCAGGGGAAGGTGGGCAGAGGCCCTCAGGGTGAACAGCAAAAGAAGCAGCTAGTTCTTCACAATCAGAGAGTGTCAGGTCCAATCCAAACAGCCACTGTCAGCTTTTGAAGGCACCAAGACAGCTCTCAAAAACCACAGAGAGGATCAGGTTCTAAAAGCTAGACATACCTAGGGACATATGCACTACAGTATACCTTGAAAATAACCCCACCTTAACTATTGTCACCGCATGTGCATTGTGGTTCCAGTGCCCCATAGGCTTTGAGCACCATGACAGTTCCTCAAAGGTCCATGTAAGGACAAAACTCACCTCCCAGCAGAAAGCAAGAGGCCCTCCCCAGACTGCAATGAAGACCTCATGTAGCTGCTGACACCTGGCTCCTCAGGGATGTGAGCCATCCTCACCAACTTGTTCCCACCCTCAAGAGTGGACTGATCTTTACTAAACTATGCTTTCACTCCTGCTTTGGTGAGTTCTGCTCAATTTTTTGTTCAAGAAGCCGAAAACCTAGAACTGTAGCTATGCCCCCAGCAGCAATGCTAAAGACACATTGCTGTGGGCTACATTTGCAGGTTTGCCCTATTTATAACCCTGGCAGTCCTTGTATGTGATTAAGAATCTGATGTAAAAATTCTGCCTACCATGAGTGTTTAGGTCTGGACATCAGATTCTGACTGGGAAGCATTGCCCTCTTCTTACCACTCCCTCCTGAAGTTGAAAGTCCCCAAAAGGTCAAGCAGTTCTTAGCATGCAGTTGGTGACAAGGGATGAATGAGCTGCCCAAGAGCAGTTGATACACACAAAGATCGTGACCCCAAAAAGGAAGGACAAGAAGCAGTGCTGCAGAATGTGAAAGCAACCTAGTTAGAGACTAACCTGCTAGGGTAAAGCTTTAAGAAAAACATCTAGGGAAGATATCAGCCCCCTCACCTTAGGAGGCAAACCCAGGGGATGAGATAGTCTCTATTCTCTTGGAAATTAGTGGATCCCCTTTCAAAGAACATTTATTGAGTACCCAATAAGAGTGATGCTCCAGGGACTCTAGATCCTCTGTGCTCTACTTGTGTGTGTGTGTGTGTGTGTGTGTACCAGGAATCAAACTCAGGACCTTGTGCTTGCTGGGCAAGAGCTTATGCTACTAGGCATCTCCCTGGCCCTCTACCTTTTAAAGTAGTTACCACACTCAGTTTTATAGAGGAGCAGAACTAAGACTGAGGTAAGTTGGTTTGCTTTCCCAAGGCAACTGCCAATTTGAATAAGCAGGATTCAACTGATTCCCACAGTGAGCTCAGATTCCTATTATAAAACAAGCTGACAAAACACAGGAAAAAAATGAAAGCACCCACAAAAGTTCCAGAGATGGAAATGAACTTCTGCCATAGTGATTTTTTTTTAAAAAGCATATACAACATGGAAGAGAACAATCCTGCTTTTTGTGGTACTCGTGATTTTCCGTGCAAAGAAGAGGATCTTTGGGAACACAGAGTAGAGTGACAATATGCGTGTGGCATGCAGCAAGACCTTCTGCAACAGTTATTTGGTGGAGCTCAGATGGCTTTTACAGAATCCACAAGAGCGGGGAGTAACTGTCCCTCCTGAGACCAGCCAGTCTCTGGAGGAGAAATAGCTACAATCCTCTCCCATCTGCTCCTGGCCTCCCAAGACCTATTTCCTAAGTTACCCTGAATGGCAAGGAGAAACACTGAAACAACACCCAGGATTTGGAGGTAGATTTATTTAATGTTAGACAAACACTGACAGAGAATCAACTGTCCCTCAAAATGTCAGGCCTCCAAGACCCAGGGAGGGAGGTTTTTATGGAGTTGAAAGGGAAGTACAGAGGCAGAGTACTTGGCTGTCTTTGATTGGTTTTTACAATATGCATCACAAGTGACCAGTTAACAGTTCCTGTTACAGTTGCTGTTTCTAAGAGGTGGAAGTAACAGGAACTGCTACCTGGGCAACTAACAGACTGACTGAGGGGACATTTTCTGCTATAACCCCCATGTGATGCTGTATTTTCCCCCACTTTTCACCCGTCTTCTCAGTCTGCTAATAAACTCTAGTCAACTAATTTAAAATACTAAAAAATTTTAGACCGATAAGTAGTCCTTATTTCTCAGTGCCTTCCTCTTTCTTTTCTGCCTTCCTTTGCCATCAGTCTTTGAGAGAGGAGCCTTTGATTCCTGCCTCACAAGTGAGGTGCTTATGGACTAAGTAAATTACTGGCTGAGGCCATGATGGTCTAGCTCAATTCTTGCTGCCCTCCTAAACTGTTTTCTTGTGTGGTTATCAGGGACCACTTGTCTTCTTTCTCCAGCAACCTTTTCTCATATTGATCCTTCTTGATTGTACTGGACTCTGATACTTGCTTACCTGCTTCATCTGGAATGGCTCCACTTGATTTCTGAGATGTAGCAGGTCTTCATTCTTTTTCCACCTTTACCTGATTTCCTCAAGGATCCTCTCTTCTTCTCACTATGGAGGTGGCATCTAACTCTCATCCTCACTCTGTTTTATCTCCTTCACCCACTGTGCCTTCAGCTGTCACACTTGGGTAGATAACTTCCTGGGTCTGGAGTCACATTTCCGTCTGACAACTAAACATTGTCTAAGTGATGATACTGCCTAAAACCAACTGTGTCTGTCTCTAATTTTACAGTTCCTACTAATGCTATCACTGTTTTCTCAGCCATCCAGAGTTATTGTGTCACCTCACAATCCTTAGCTCTTCATATCTTTGGGAACATCAAGTCCTAAAACTTCAATTTTGCCACCATTTTTACCATCTCCCCTTTTTTATTCTGACTGCTACCATCATAGTTCAAAGTCCTGGTAAGCCTTTAATCTGTGTCCTTGTTTCCATTCTCACAGCCATTGCCTCATTCACACTGTCCTATTTTGTCTGCTTCAATCCCTCTCCATGTATATCTTCCAAAGACAGAGGTCTGGGCATGTCCCTCCCTAAAACTTGCAGCCCTGATTGGCCAACAGTGAAGTCCAAATTCCCTATCCTATTGTTTCATGCTCACCAAATAATGCCCTCAACTTATTTTACAAGCCTTAAACCCCATATGCATTGTCATATAGTTACCAAATGGAATGCCACAGCCCATGGACATTCACCTCACTTCTCCTCTTCTGAGTCTGTGCTCACAGTTCCTCTATTTGAAATGTCCTCAACATCGAACTCAGTTTCCCATTTTCCATATTAATCTTAAACCTCAAAGAAGATGTTCCTGACACACACATGTTCAGTGTGATCTTTCTTCCCTCTCCTTGGGCTTCCTACAATTTACCCTTAAGTACCTTCAATAGTTTATTCCTCAAGTTACTCATAATAACTTTTCATAAAATGTGTGTATGTTAGAATCTACAGGCAAAGATAATACATATATCTTAATAATTATGCTAAAAGATGTTTCATGATAACCAAAATAGTCCAGTGTTTTTTTGCCTTTGATGACTACAGTGTCAGAAACCCCTTAGAGGGAGAGGCAGTTGAGGAAGCTGCATGGGTTTTTATTGATACCATTAGCAAAATATTACTTGTTAACCATTAATATCCAAAATCTCAGGAGTAAAATATAAAACAGCTCTATCGACTTTACATAGAGAAAAACACAGAGATTTAGAGCTAATCATTAATGACTTTTAATAAAGTCAGTGTGAATGCACCTTTAAAACACTAACGACATCCCAGTAAGACTAGTCCAGTCCGACCACTTGGCAGAATTCACAGAGGATTTTCAGAAAACTCAGAATTCCAGCTCATGAGACACTAATTAAGAAAATTTGGGGTAGGAAACCAAAATCTAGTTTTAATAGATTTTGTCCCAGGTCTCTGATGGAGAAAGGAAAAAAAGAAAACACATCAATGCTTCATATCTTTGAGAACATCAAGTTAAATTCTATAACTTGGAGAGAAGGAAAGATAAGCTGAGATTCTACATTTCTAACAAGCTTCTAGTTTATGCCTATGATATTGGTCTCTTGGCTAGTTTTAGTAGTAAGGAGTTTTAAGCCTCATTTGGAAATCACTTAATATTTTTAGCATGGGTTTACCTTAGTTCCAATGCTATTATTGAGGTATGTATTTAATTTCATAACTCCAATTTGTCTTACAAAGCCAAGGTGATGCAAACTACATTTTCTTTATCCGTTCATCTGTTGATGGATGCAGGCTCCATCCATAACTTAGCTATTGCAAATTGTGCTGCTGTAAACATGGGAATGCACGTATCATTGTATTATTATGACTTTGACCCTTTCAGGAAGATACTTGGAATAGGTAATGCTGGGTCAAATGGCATTTCTGGTTTTAGTTTTTTGAAGACTTTCCATACTGATTTCCACAGTGGTTATATTAGTTTGATTTCCACCAACCATGCATATGTTCTCTAATTTTATCAAGGAATTTTTGCTATATGCTTCCTCAGAATTTCCTGTGTTAGAAACATAATACCATGGCCCTGAATCAAGGCCAGCAGATTGCTGTAGCTGCTGGTTTCAAACAGGAGCCTAAAGAGAATTCTTTCTGTGGTCTGATGGCCATTTCAGAACTTTGGAAATGGAATGGTCAATTCATTGGAAAGAAATAGCAGGTAAGTATGGCAGACTTTAGGGGGCCTGCAGGGGAGAGACCCTGGCGCCTCGGGACCTGCACCATGCGGTTGACTCAGGGTGCCGGGAGAACGAGGAGCTCATCCCCTCTCTGGGGGTCGGCTGAGAGAGTGGCAGACTTTCGGCAGCCTGAAGGAGAAAGATCCTGGTGCATCGGGACCTGCACCGTGTGGTTGACTCAGGGTGCCGGGAGGACAAGGAGCTCCACCCCTCTCTGGGGGGCAGCTGTGAGTGTGGTCGACTTTCGGTGGCCTGAAGGAGAGAGACCCTGGTGCCTTGGAACCTGCACCATGCAGTTGACTTGTGGTGCCGGGAGAACAAGGAACTCCTCCCCTCTCTGGGGGGTGGCTGTAATCCTGCTGATGGGCAGGCTGATAATCAGACATCTCATGTCATCCTGTCCCCTGTCCCCTGTCCCATGTCCCCCCCCTTACAAGCGGGAGCCAGTTAACTACACATCTTGTGAAAAAATTGGCTATGGTATTTAGTATGAGCTCCCCATATGCAAAGATATGGACAACCATTTGGAAGAAAACAAGAGGCAATATGACAGATAGTGAAGATCCCTGGTTGTATAGCTTTGAAATTTATGCTTTCTTAAGTCCCGTTCTATTCTGTTTTGTTGTGTTTAATTTTACCCCCTTTAAAATAAAATTTAAAATATATATATATATATAAAAGAGGGGAAAAGAAAGTGCTCTAAAGGATATAACTGAATGTATGTGTAAGTGTATAAGATAGATGACCACATTACTGTTTTTGTTGGATTGTTGAGCAGAACTGTTAATAGTCTCACTGTTTGAATGTCTACTTTGTGTGCTTTAATTTTGTAACTTGAACAACTATTTCCAATGATGATAGTATATAACCTATCAAGTGGCGATTTCTTAGTGTTTTTGTTTTTGTTTTGTTGTTATTGTGGTTCTTTCATTTTTTTGCCTTTGGAATTCTGTATTGTTGCTACCCTTTTTCTGTTTTGTTTGGTTGTTTTCTTTTTTGTTTTTTCTCTTTAAATAAAATTTTTTAAAAAAATTAAAAAGAAAAGAAAAGAAACATAATACCACGCAGCAGTGCTGGGGGGGGGCCCTAGTGGAAGGTTAGGCCTGAGGGCTCCAAGCTCTTGAATAGATGAATGCTGTCACAAAGGGCTTGACACAGAGAAGGAGTTCCTTTTGTTTTTTCCCTCCGTCTTTCCCTCCGTCCCCCTCTACCTCCTATCTGTCTGTCTATGTCTGTGTCTGTCTGTCTGTCTTTCTCATTCTCCCTTCTCCCTTTTGCCTTGTGAAGACAGCAAGAAGACCCTTGCCAGAGGCTGATACCTTGGTCTTAAGAATTCTAACCCTCTAGAAGTGTGATATGGAAGAAGTTTGATTCTTTATATATTACTCAATCTCAATCTTCTGCTATTGAGCAGAAAACAGACTAAGATAATTTATAACACATTACAGCCTGTGGTAAGATCATATTTCAAAACACCCAAATCATGATTTTTATTACATTACCACCTATAACCATCTGCTCCATAGGAAAATCACAAAATTTCTCCAAGAAAGAAATGGCATTCTCCTCTTCTGGGACATCTTTTCCTAAAAGCAGCACAGTCCATAAAAACCAATACGCACCCTATTAGCTAATAAATAGTAACCTGTTAGGGCTATGGGGCACTAAGGAATCTGTTAATGGTTTCTTCCCCATGAACCTACCCTGAGCAGACAGCAAAGGCACAGGGAATTGCAAACCAGCCTAGGGAGATGTGCAGAAAGTAAGCATCAGGAAATGGCTCACAGCAGAGCCTGTAAGAGAGGCCATCAGCGGAGCAAAAATCTACAGCAAAACCCAAAAACAAGCTGTGACTCTGAAAATATCCTATGCTCCCCACTTTAAGAAATACACTACTAGACAGTGCCCCACATGACCAAGGAATGAATGCCTGAGACGCAAGTTGAATTGAACGTGTCCTAAAAAAACTATCTCCTGAACATGTACATCACATAGGAAGGTTAAGTAGACAATAAATACATGAAGAAATACTTGACATGATTGGTCGTCAGAGTAGTGCAAAATAAAATCACAAAGATATCACTACACACCCAGAGGCATGGCTCAAATTTTTAAAAAGACTGACAAAAGCAAATGTTGGCAGGTATGTAGGACAACTGGAACTCTCACGTATGGTTTCCAGAGATGGACAGCAGCTTGGCAGTTCTTCTGAAAGTTAAAATATACCTACTCTTTGGTCCAACAACTCTATTCCAACCTAGTCACCGAAGGGAATTTAAAAACATGTGTTTACGGCTGGGGGTTTAGCTCACAAGCTCGAGTGCTTGTTTGGCAAGTGTGAGATTGTGAGTTCGATCCCAGTACCAAAAAAAAAAAAAAAAAATGTGTTTACATAGACTTATACAGAATGCTCATAGTCCCAAGCTGGGAATAAACCACGTAGTACTTAATAGTTGAAAGGATAAATATATTTCCCATGTACTATATTTCTACAATAAAGTACTGTTCAGCAATAAAAATAGACAAACACGCAATCACAGGATGAATGTCACAGAAAGGAAGTGGATGCAAAGAGCACATCCTGTATGGTACCATTTACATGAAATTAAGCTTAAGCAAAGCAAAGCCAAGATGAAATAGCAAATGATGGTTGCCTCTCAAGAGAGAGCCATTTGCTGGAGAACTGCACAGGAAGAGATATGAAGGGAACCTTCCTGAGGACGTGGAATTGTTTTGTGTCATGACGATGTACCAGATAGAAGGTACAGGGTGCAGATAAAGCACATGTGAAGTAAGAGTGGCTGGCTGTGGGTGACAGAGGAAGTCGTGTAATGGCTACCTGAGGGTCATTACGCTGTCCTCTTTACTTTGTAACTATTTTAAATTCTGCTAATAGAAGTCTAAAAATAATCAAATATGTCTCTTGCAATTTAGTCAATGTCATCAGCACTTCTTATAGAACTTTTTGTGAAAAACTTGTAGAAAAAGTGTAGTTGGGAACCAAATGGCACGGTATGAATAAATGCCTCCCGACAGCTGTCTTCTGAAATTGGGTACGGTGTGTCATGACTTGGAGGACACAGGGTTCACCTTTCTCCTGCCCCACATTGTCCATTGCTGCTGTGCCTAGTAACTCAGAAAGTTCATGATCAGAAAGAAGCAGTCACATGGATCAGCTCACAATTAGTAGTTACTTTATTCTTAGCCCAGCCCAACTCCAGGGAAAATCTCCTGAACACAAGCAAAGGGCTAGGAAATTAAAATATTTTATTTCATCTTTCCCTTATAGCTTATTATCAAATAGCAATATTTATACCAAGATAATTAGATCAAGTAAAACTGTAATTTTTCTCCAGGCCCCTTAGGAAATATTTGAAAAAAAACTTCAAGTTGAACAACAGGGAAAAAAGAGAATACAATATACTGTATTACAGAATATACTGCAATACAGTATATTGTATAAATGTGAAGTTTATAAAGATTTATCACCTAAAGCATAATAAAATGTTCATGCTATAGCAAATGAAAAAGAACACAAAATTATTTGCAAGCCCAACTCTTAAATATATTTGCATTTGTAGAGGAAAAAAGAACTCAAGAAAACAGTAACTGTTACTAGCACATTGATAAAACAGGGAAATGAGCACATATATGTTTTTCTTTATACACTTCTGAGCTTCCCAGTTTTCTGTAAAATTATTTACAAAATAGGAAAAGCTTTTTAAAAGTTACTTGTTAATAAAGTACACTTTTTGTTACAAACCGAACTTGCCCGGCAATAGTAAGGACAACCACTTTGTGACCTGGCTTCATGTGACCTGGCTCCCAGAGCCGAGGTGCGGGATGAGAGACTGTCGTCGGTCCTCGCCTAGGGAGGCGCCTCTTCCCTTCAACCACTTTTAAAATGAATTGTAAAGTACTGAGTGTGTCAGTACTTAGAAAAATTAGGACAACAAGCCAACCATCGGTTCTCATGCTACTGCAATATCCCTTATTCCAAACCTCTGACCACTTCCAACTGTCCAGGGATCCCAGCAAAGAGCGGTCTCCAGCCCAGGCAGGGGACACACAGACCCCTGGTCGCCAGCCCACACCCTCTGGCCTGAATCTCAGCACTTTCACTTGGTTCTCTCGTTGGATCGCTCAAGTGGAGAGACTGTGGGGGCTTCCTGGGCATCTACAACACTCCCTGCCCCTCCCAATCTCGCTTCCCAAAACCTCTACGCAAGGAGACATTAGGGTGATGTTCCCGTGGCCCTGCAGCGCTGTGGGGAGCTGAGTGGTGACACCCTCGAGAGCCTTCACCAGGCTGCTGCAGACAGGGCTGTGCCGCCTCCCCAGGTGCACCTCTGGACCCACTGGACCAAACTCAGACACAGGGAGAACCCTGGAGCCAACCGCCCTTATTGAATTTATATGGCTGGTTTCCCTTTCCAGTAGGAGTGCAGAATAGCTTCTATGATTTTAGCTTTAAAAGTAAGACTTTTCATTTCATTCATAGAGAAGACCAGTTGGCCTTGTAAGCCAGGCTGTAGAGTGACATTACAGTACGGAAGCCACTTATCACAAGCAGCTTCTGAGCACTTGAACTATGATGAAACCAGTGAGATACGCTGCGAAGTCCACACTGACCGCAAAGCCCTCGGACACGGGGGTGGGTGGGGCGGGGGGATGTAAAATAGCTCACTGATTTTATATCAATTATGTAATATGTAAGATTACATAAATATGTAAGATTAAATAAATCATTTAAATTCTTTGCACTCATTTCATTTTTTTTTAGTGTGTCTATTAGAAATTTTAGAACATATATATGGTACACGTCGCATCTTCTCCCACTTAAAAATGATCCATGTCCATTAAATAAGAAAGTCCCAGCAGTGCTTACCGGTACCCTGGAACACCCCACCTAAAAGCACCCTGGTGAGCTCTGTGGCTCATGGATTGCTGTTTCAGTGTGCCTGCCCCATGTCTCAGCTGCGGGTTCCTGTGTGAGCCTACTCTCCGTTCTCTCTGTCCTTGGCTTGCCTTCCCCCAGCTGTCGCCAGGCTGTCTGCTGCCCACTCTCCACTCATGCAGGGCTGTTGTGCAGCCCTGTGGGCCCCCTCTGCATCTCCAGAGTAGTCCAGCCAGGAAACCAGGGGCAGCAGGAGAAATTGCAGGGCAACGTCATGGAAGGAAGCAAATTCTCTTATTCCTCCAAGGTCAACTATGCTTCTTCCAGCTGGAAGCCTGGTGACTTTGCAAAGATTTTCGCCAACAGGGAAAACGCATAGCCAAAAGACACAAAGAGCAAACTTGTTCTGATATGAAGTAGTTGAATGGGCCGCCTACAGACCAGAGTCCCGGATTCCACCCAGATGGGTAAAACCCTCAGTGGGTCCACTGAGCCTTCCCACCCGGTAGAATGACTAATTCTAGTAACAGTGATATCCACACCCACCCCCCTGCACTACCACAAAGCAGGTGTAGCCTGTGAGGAGGGCAGTAATTACTGGGGATGTTTGCAAATACTGGGTCGTAAGGGGGCACAAGGGACTTACCTTGTGACAATGCCAAAAGGACACCACAGTCATTTGAAAATCCTAATGCAGGGCTGTTAATTTCTGAAAATAAAATTGCAAGAATGTTGCGCTAAAAAAGACTAATGTTTTACAAGTACATACGTCTTCTGACATCTCGGAGTTGAATCTCGCCTTCCTTTCCTTTCCTGTTAGTGTGCCAAGAGCTGAGACCTCTGCTTCTAGAATATGCTATGCCTTTGTACTTCACAATCTCCTTCCAGACTCCAGGTTTTCTGCTGACCAGTCTGTCACCTGCTTTGTCTCCTATCGCTTCTTTCATGGGTAGCTATAGAAAATGTACATGGATACAGTGCGTTGACCTATCTTTTCTTTATAACCAAATATCCTCAATCATTTCCCTAGGCCAGAGTTTGATGAAGCAAACAAACCATCAGTATGGTTAATACTACAAAATTTAGAAGCCACTTAATTAACACTCAGTGGAAATTACAGTGAACACTCATTGAGATATCTTTTTTTAGGGAAGATCTCTGATGCTGTTGAGGTTTGAACATAGAGTTAGTTTTAGGCTAAGGAACTGTTTTAGAGCAGGGTGCAAGAAATGTGAATTTAACTATACAATCACATTACTAGTGTTTCCAAAACTTTCAGAAATGTTCTTTCTTTCTTTCTTGGAGGAAAGCTGATAGAGAACCACGCCAGGCAGGATGGTGGAGGCTTTTCTGCTCAAGACCCAACTGAGATTTAACTCTGGAGAGAAGAAACCAGATTTCAAAAGGCAGACCAGCTGGAAAGTTACCAACTGGCCACAGAAGAAAATGTCTGTAAGGCATTGGGTTTTCTGACTCCAACTGGGAGTTTTTCATAGGTTCTACATGTAATTCTACTAAGATCAAATCCCAAAGTCTGCTCCTGGCTAATCTGCAAAAAGAGATTCCTTTGATCTTCAGGAATCTCTTTTTTACTTTTAAGAAAGAAAAAACAAAGACAAGAAAACTATAAAATATTTAAATATCATCTATCTAGTACATCCTTTTTTAAGTGTCATTACAAACAATAATAGGTAACAAAAAACATCTAATGAGAAAATTCATCAAGAGTAAAATAAAAATACATGCATGTAAAACTTTCAATATGGCATATGGAAATTTGCTCATTTTCTTCCTTTGTTTTGTTTTGTTTTGTTTTGTTTTGTTTTTGGTACTGGGGAAGGCAGTCTAACAGGAGCATCTTAGGCACTGTTGCTCTCAATATGAGCATGGAGTCCATTCAAACACTGGACACATTAAGGATTTCATGCCATTTGTTCTTTTCTGCCTTAACTTATAAGCAAGCAAAAAAAAAAAAACCACTTCATTTGTCAAAGCTTTAAAAACACATTTATCTTTTAAAACAAAAGCCCACACACAAAAGTAGGAAGTTCTGTACATTATCAAAAGAACAGTGGCATCTTTATTGCTACAGTCTTGATCTTTAATAACTTACATCCAAGCTGTATCTTCAGATGCACACGCATTACAAAAGTTCCCAGAAACCTCACCATAAAGACTGTTACTTCTGGTTCTTTCCATAAAACAGAGCTGTACTTTGTAGTATTACAGCACTTTTCATGTAAGAATAGAAAAACTCTTTTATGGCTTCTTTCTTTTCTTCCAGAATCCCATGGAGGAAGGTCAATGGTATATTTATTTTACTGATCCAGGAAAATATAAAATGAGCAGAAGAGAGTGCAACTGGGAAATTTTGAGTTAGGTACTACTTCCTTGAGTTATCGAAACCCTGTCTTAAAATACAGATTGATTGAAAACGCACAGTTTCAACTCTGTCCTGACATTTGAGTGAAGCATTCCTTGACCCCTAACTGCCACCGCAGCTCCAGCCAAAGGCATGCCATACCCCACTCAGTGTAGCTGACCCCCACAGTCACTGAAAATAGCGAATACAGAATTCTAGATGCTCCTCAGGTGTGACTAAAGTGACCTCCCTTCCCAACACAGTGCCACTAGGAACACACTAAGTAGCCAAACTCCCTGGCCGCAGATGGTTTCCCAAAGGGACGGGGTGGGGGGGATGTCTCTTCTGCCACGCACCCTGTTAGTATTTCTCCTTAATACATGGAGTATACGTCAAAAGATAAAAAAAAATTATTATTATAATTTTTTTTAAAAAAGAGGAGGGCTGGGGGTTTAGCTCAGTGGCACAAGTGCCTGCTTAGCAAGTGCAAGATCTTGAGTTTGATCCCTGATACCAAAAAAAAAAAAGGGAAAGTGGAGGTGAGGAGAGCAGAGAGGAAGTGAGGAGAGGGCTGAGGGAGGCAGCAAAGGAAATTTCTTCCTAGGTATTGACATACAGTCAGCAGCCTCTCCAAAATGAGTCACATTTTGGTCATGATGAACTCTTAGGAATAGCAGACTCAACTCTACCACAAGGAAGAGTGAAGTCTGTGCCTGTACACTAATCCTTTCCCATTTCAACTTTTCTTTTCAAGAGATTGCCAAGTGATTATTCCATAATCTTCTAAAAATAATTTTATAGCCCACCAAGAAGAGACTAAAAAGAAGCAAAAAAAGAGGAAGCAAATAATATGTGGAAAGAAAAACATGTAAAATATGTATCTTAGAGCTGTTTATTTTCTGAGTAAAGTTTACAAACACCAATATTTCTAAGAATAAAGTAGTGTGTGTGTGTGTGTGTGTGTGTGTTTGCACACACAATATAAACACTCATTTTTCCTGACAGGCATTTTTGGTGATCACATTAATAAAATACACACCAAAAAATCCTTGAGCTGCATTTGTTTTCAGAAAACAAACCCATATGTCTCCACTTCATTCTCACTGAACTTTCTTCCATCTGCTACAAAATGGGTTGGGAGGGAACCCTGCCCAAGTGCAAACTGGATGTTTTAAAAGGGAGGTGAAAAACACAGTTGGCCCAGTCCAGGGGTTCACCGGGCATTAGAGGACATTTCTGTGGCCTCAATTTCCTCCTCTAAAATGATGACTGAAAATCTCCCATGATTCCTTTGACTAGAATGAAGAACAAATTAAGCTTACTAAACTGTAGGAGAGCAAGGGGACAGAGAGCACTGATAGAATGAGAAGGGACAAAGTGCTGTGGGCCACAGACAGCGCGCAGCCAGGCAGGAGCAGGCTGGCAGCCCGCAGGTCACACTTTTAGAAAGCTTGCTCACACTGACTGTTTTTCCAGCTTATTCCACCTCTTTGTATTTATTTTTATCATTACTTCCCTAAAAACAAAGCTTTTGTCAATAACGATGTCCCACACATGAAAAAGGAAAACCTCTCCACACTCCTAAAATCGTCAAACAAACATCGCCGCTGCTCGCTGCTTGCGGTAGCTCACCGTTCCATTCTACAGGCGGCACCAGTGGGGAGCCAGGCGGGTGCCGGGCGACCAGGCACAGGCAGAAACTCCCAGGGCCCAGTGCTCAGTGGAAAAGGCAAACAAGCGGGTAATGAAAATACAATGGAATAAAAATAGCATCGTTAAAAGTTTCAACTTCCAAGTGCTAACTGTTCTTCCAAACCAGAGGCAGAGCTGAGCATGGCTCCATCTGTTCTGAGATGGTAGAAAATCAAGACGCTATTGTTACCACTGCTGAGACCACAACGCCTTTACTAGTGGAAACCAGAAATTATACTCCTCTCACGCCATGGTTTTTCAATCCAAAATCCAGGAAACAAGACCTTAAAGTCCATTAAAGCCCTGGAGGACTGTTAAACGTCTCCAGCTCTAGATCTCAGGAGTGCGGGAATTCTCTCATCTGTGTGGTTATTTTTCTCATACAACAGGTCTCTCTTACATGTGCTTTTGGGGTCTGACACCTGCCAAGGATAAGAAATTCTGTAAAGTAATCTAGGACTGAACAGGAGACAGAAATTCTTTTACTATAATAACAAGGGGAAATGCTAGCAAAAAACTAATATTTACAATTCAATTACTGAAATCTTCCAGCCTAGGATTATCACCAAAAACATTTTCCATCCCTCCTTTGTGTCAAAGATTTAAAGCCCCTATCTTACTCTAGCACCACCATCCCAGCCCACCCCACCCCACCCCCACAAGGCAGGGAAGGACAGACAACTCTCCCCTGAGGCAAGACACAAAATTAACCAGACCGGAATAGAAGAAGAGGAAGAATAAGGGAGCAGAGCACTGAGGAGCTGAGAAAGAGGTAAAGAGCGCGGGAAAGGGTAAAAATGTCTTAGCTTTCTATGAGGTTGACCACCTAATATGTCCCAAGTATTTAATAATAACAACAATAATAATAAAAATAACCTTAGCTCTAGAGGCATGGGTGGACTTCAGAGATATGTTGAAATTTCCAGCTTCACCACTCTAAAGACTTGGAAAGAGATAGGACATGGCACCTGGTTTAAGCATTAGAAATAGAGGAAGAAAAGTACTTCTAGGTTCCCTGTGGCCTGACTGAGAGGCCACAATGGAGTCTTCATTATTGACTACAGAACCTCTCCCTTCCAGAATAAAGAAAATTAATTGGATGTTTTAGCACTAAAATCTAGCAGTCTTTGGCCTGTTCTTTAACCCAAAGGAATTATGAAATAATACATTTCCTCTACATGTGCTTTTCCATCGCCCACCATGTTATCCATCGATGACACATCCAAATTCACAACAAATGCTGGGCTTAGTCTGAAAAGATTCAAATATTATTAAACAAAACTCCAGAGGCTGCTGGGCAAACCCAGCTTTGAAAGAGCGTCACCATGCCATCTCAAGCAGTGTCCCCATCATAAGTTGTTTCCAAACTGATCTATTAAATTGGCCCCTCTGGGCCGGGGATTTAGCTTAGTGGCTTAAGCACCTGCCTGGAAAGCGCAAGGTCGTGAGTTCAATCCCCGGTACCAATAAATAAATAAATAAATAGGCCTCTCTAATCCAGTTTCACTCTCAGATATGAAAGCCAATGATTCCTCTTGTGAATGCTGTAATAATGCCTGTGTCTGTGATAGATTCCTACGGAAACCATGACCAAGGTCAATTCTATATTCACCTGTACCACCTCCATTCCTCTTGTGAATGCTGTAATAATGCCTGTGTCTGTGATAGATTCCTAGGGAAACCATGACCAAGGCCAATTCTATATTCACCTGTACCACCTCCATTCCTCTTGTGAATGCTGTAATAATGCCTGTGTCTGTGATAGATTCCTACGGAAACCATGACCAAGGCCAATTCTATATTCACCTGTACCACCTCCATTCCTCTTGTGAATGCTGTAATGATGCCTGTGTCTGTGATAGATTCCTACGGAAACCATGACCAAGGCCAATTCTATATTCACCTGTACCACCTCCATTCCTCTTGTGAATGCTGTAATAATGCCTGTGTCTGTGATAGATTCCTAGGGAAACCATGACCAAGGCCAATTCTATATTCACCTGTACCACCTCCATGTTCCTCACAAACATACCCCAGAGGCCATGAGTTTTCCCTGCCTCACTATGCTGCATGGTTGACATAAGAATTCCCATTCTCTTTTCCTTCTCAAATCATTCTTCCCTTTTCTTGGTATTTAAATAGAGACAAAAAGCAGACATAGCTCCAACTTTCCCCATTTAGCATGGAAACCACACTTCTCCTTGCCCAGTACCCTCTTACTTTTGCCTTCTCTGCCTATATCCTTTCTTCCTCCACCATACCGATCCTATGGCAGATGCATATTGTGCTTGGTCATTGGCACTAAAGAAAGACTTTCAGTGTATTTGGCCTCTGTGCCTCCCCAAGACAGGGAAGCCCTGGATTACTCACCTTGCCTGAACACCAGGCACTAACCAACTATGAGTAAAGGCAAACTCTGAGGATAGAGAAGGAGCAGAGAAAAATAAATGAGATTCTCTGGGTTGCAAGTGACACAAACCCCAATCCCACCTGGTTTAAGAAAATGAGAAGCAAAGGAATGTGGATCTTGCTGATTGGAGGAGATCGTTCAGACGCTTTGGGGAGAGGGATGTTACGGGGGAGAGACCCCGGGACTTCACACTGAGCTACACCCTCAACCCCTTGTTTTTATTTTTACTTAGAGACAGGGTCTCACTAAGCACTCAGTCACCCTGGAATGCATTCAAAATTGAAATCTTCTGCCTCAACCTACCAGAGTACTGGAATTACAGGTGTGCACCATGATGCCTGGCTCAGTGACAATTTATCTATACTCATCACTTCTTGCAGTTTTTCTCTGAATAGGCTCCAGTTTATAACTCCACAAGAAGATTCCTAGCAAATCCAGGCTCCTGTCTTCATAACCCCCAGCTAAACAAAAAGCTTCCCCAGAGCTCACACAGCACCAAAGCCACTGGTCCACTCGGGATGATAGGTCCACAGCTGAGTAACAACCGTGGCCGAGATAATGGACTGCACAGACTGACTCAGTGTGGCCTGGTCATGTGCTCTGTTTCCTGAAGCCCAGAGACGAAGTCACCTTATGGGTAGCACCGGGATAGAGGATGAGGAAAGTGCCGTCAAAGTGAAACTGTCCCCAAGACAGTTGGGCAGATTCTGAGGGGCAAAGCTAACAAACACTCCTATACCTCCCTGCCCGCCAGCTGACTCCACAGAGAGGTGCAAGTAACACTTCACAGACGAGTAGAAGAGACTTGAGAGCAGAGAGTGCAGGATGAGCACAGCCTGACAGGCCAAAGGAGCTCAGTGAGAGTCCCCGGCCTGTTCACAGCTGGAAGGACGCTGTGTACCAGTGCCACCAACGAACAAAAAGGTCACCATCTTTCCCACAAAGCACAAGCGAGTCCCTCTGACCGTGTCTGTGAGACCATGTAGTCCCTGAGACAGCAGAAGCAGGTTGATCATGTTGGACTTTGTGCGCCACACTCGAGCACACAGGGCCTCACCCAGCAGGGAGAGATGAGGAGCAGTTAATGGATGCACTGCGCAGCCTTTGGTCTGTTGGGTACTGTGAAAGATCCTAGTCACAGATTTCTACATAATCTGAATCGAGGACACCAGGGTTAAAGAAGAGAGACTGGACTCCAGAAATACTCAGAAGACATGATTCATCGGCCTGGTGAAAGATGGGACACAGGGGGAACAAAAGAAAAACAGGGCTTTTTATGCAGGTTCCAGACTTAGAAGGTTGCATAGGACTGGCCACTGTATCACCATTATTTCTTGGATTTAACTTACCAAGACGGGTTCTTAATAAAAATATACGGCAGCAATGTTAGCTTCCAGTAGAAGAGTCTTGTGTAACCTACCATTCACATTCCATTCACAAACTCATCTTGCAGCTTTCCAGTGACCCCACCCCACCCCCACTGCATCTGCTCCCAGTGGTTCTTTCCCGATGCAGCTATCTGAGCAGTGGGGAGGGATCTGCATGGTGCCCCCTCAAACACAGAACAAAAACAACTCCGCCTCCCACCTCAGCTCCTTTTGATTTCCAGTTCATGAAAGCAACACCTTGAGGAAAGGGCTCTGCAGTACACAAATAACATATCTCAAGTCATTCTTAAAGCCATGAAAGTCTGACTGTGACATTTTATCTTTAGAAAGTGAAGTTTTAGTTGGAAGAGAGTCCGTGAGAAATCATCCGGGTCTTTACGTACGTGTTTTTGTGTTTGTGAGCGACAGCCCTGCAGGGTGTCCTCTGTAAGCTCCGCAGCTGTTGATAATGGGTTTCTGCCCAAGTGTAGATTTACTTTACAAATACTTTATCATCTATCAAACATATTGGCTGGCAAAGGTTTTGTATATTCTGTGATTTATGACATTCTTGCTCCTAATGATTCTGAAACCACCGAAACACACTCATATTGTTCTTGCTCCCTCATGAAGAAAAAAACTGAAAGACTCACTTTGTCTGGGAGGTGATAGGAGTAAGTCGCATTTCTGCTGAATCCACAGTGTTTAGGAACCATGGAACTGTTCTCTAGATGAATTCGCTGATTCTTTGTGCTTTACAAGCTGGTGGGCGCAAGTGCAAGAAAATACCTCATCCAACCAATACTAATGGCAGAGAATGGAAAACAAAGAAGAAAAATGAGATTACAGCAAAACAGTTATATTGTCTTCAAAATGTAAATACTCAGAACCAGGCATGGTGGCACATGCCTGTGATCCCAGCACTTGTGAGGCCGAGGCAAGAGGACTGTTGCAAGTTCATTACCAGCCTGGGCTAGAAAGTGAGATCAAAGCAGCTGGGGATTTAGCTCAGCAGCATAAGCGCCTGCCTTGCAAGCACACAGTCATGAGTTCGATCCTTGGTACCAATTTAAAAAAAAAAGAAAGAAACAAAAAAGAAAGTGAGATCAAGGCCAGCCTAAACTGCATAGCAAGACCCTGTCTCAAAAAGACCAAAACAAACAAAAATACACACACACACACACACACACACACACCCCTCTCACCCCAAAACCTTAATTAGAAGCTCAGCTCGTGGGCAGGAGATGGGCAGATGCATGCCTGGAGATCTAAGTCAGGAGGAAAGTTTTCCAGGGCGCTACATGAACCCCCATCCCCGAGTCCTTCCCACCAGTAGAGCCAGGGAAAGACGCACCTGGTAGCAGACTGCTCCCAACAGCATCTTCCCTAAGGAGAGGATCCAAGTGAAACAGAATCCAGTCCCAAACTGGACAGCACTTACTCTAGCTCTGAACCTCATGGTCAGACCGTCTCAGAGCCAACCCAGTCTGCAAGTGAGTGGGAAATGTCACGAGACCGATACTGCTGGCTCTCATCCGTAGCTAAAATTCATTCCAGCTGGACGGGAAACCGTGGGTTAGAGCTTCGCCTTTACTTTTGGCGTTTTCTATTCTCAGAGCATAAGAAGCTCTGTATTTTGTTCAAAATTGATGAAAAGAATTCAAGCTCCCTGTTTAAAATTCGTTTTGGTTTCACTGATATCTTCTTTCTGCCCCATTTCCTGCTTTGTTTTGCTTGCCTATAATCCTTCACTCATTTTTTCATCTCCTTTGAATAATTCCTTCTCTTTTTCCCTTCTTTTTTTGGTCTTTTTTAATTTCTACATTTCCCCTTAATCCTACTCAGTTCAATCCTTCCAAGACCTCCTTTCATGTAAACTATTACAGTTTTTGCTCCCAGAAAGCTGTATCAACCTGGAAAGTTACAACATTCAGATAGAGAATATACTCACGCACTAAGTGAGCAAGATTAAGACAGTCATCAGACAAAATTCTTAAAAGTCTGACCAAATATTGTCAAGAAATTACATTGAAAGTCAAGTTTAGTAATGCATACCCATCATCATAGCTATTTGGGAAACTGAAGCAAGATAATTATAAATTCAAAGCCAGTCTAGGCTACTAAATGAGACCCATCTCAAAAGCCAAAACAAATAAGAAATTGTATCACAATCAACTGCACAGTTGAGTCAAACTACAATGAGAGCTGGGTGTGGTGGCGCACACCTGTAATACCACAACTCTGGGCGGCTGAGGCAGGAGGACGGCAACTTCAAACCAGCCTGGAAATTGAGCAACATAATGAGACCCTGTCTTAAAATAAAAAATGGTCAAAGGGCTAGAGATGTAACTCAGTGTAGAAGCCCTGGACTCCACGCATTTGTGTTTCCTCAGCACTTTAATCCAGAAAATGCTAAAAGCTATCTTGTCTCAAGGTAGTGATGTATGATGTGGGCAGACTCCATTAAGCTACGTCTGTGTGACTGGAAGTGCACCCCAGTCCCCTTAGTAATCCTCTGCCCAGCCTGCAAATCCCCAGCACAGACTCAGCAATAGATAAAATAACAAAGTAGAAACATTTCTTCAGTCTGGCGATAACTCGCCGACATTTCCTCTCAACTACGAGTATTTAATCAAATTAGATTATTAATGTTTGGGGCACAGAAAGGTACGATGGGTACCGTTCAAATGCTGGAGGGAGAAGCTGGGATACAAGGGCATTAACTAGGGCTCTTTGGGTTTCACATCACGGAAACACAGTTTGAACTAACACAACTGAAGGGAAATTAATTTGTTCACGAATTCCAAGAAAGGGCTGGAGGACCAAACAAAAAAAGATGAGGATCCGTCTTCTCTTCAGAGCACTTGTAACCAGAATCGCAAACCAGGGCTCTGGCTCTCATTTCTGTTTCTCTCTGTCCCCTCTCTCACTGCAGGACAGAAGCATGGACCCACAGCTGCTCTGAGCAGCACGCATCCAGGAATCCAGGGGGGCAAACACTCTCCTCTGCCCTCCAGACCGTGCCAACTCTGGGCTAATCAGCAATGGCCAAGGGGGCCACAGTGCACAAACAGTCCACAAAAAGTCCTGGAGCTTTCCTTGGAACCACACAGTGAGAACAGCAGCAAAAGAAGTTCTCAAATACTGTATCAGGAGAGAGGGTGCTACTCTCAAAGAAGCAAACCAAACCCTGAGTGGCCCCTAGGCAGAGTTGCTGAATGACGCACACAGCAGCAGACAGTAACCACAGAGTGGTAGGTAGAAAGAGCCTCGGACAGCTGATGATCTGTGCTAGAGAGGGGCACGGGAAGGGAGCAAGCAGGGACTGTATTAGAGTCCTACATGGCTTCATCTCTATCCTGACTTCCCAGACCCAGGTGTTACTAGACACAGACATGCAGAGATAAAAATTCCCTCTCTTATATACATTAGACTCCCCCCAGTCGGGCAAGCTGACGAAACACAGCAAAATTGACTTACATTCATGCACCAGTCCCTTAAAGAGCAGCACCTCCTCCACTAAGGTGAATCAAAATAGGGGGACTACTGGGTAATTGTCTTTTCTAAAAAGGGAGGTGAACTACAGATATGACAGAAACTTTCAAAACTCCCCTCATCTACTTAGCCCTTCGATTTTAGGGGAATAAAACCTGAAGTCCATTGTACAAATCAGGACAGCATTTTTGCAGCATAATATAAGGCAGTATAGAAAGGATAATAAAGAAGTGCACGAATGTGAGGGTTTTTGTGTTACCATTTCACTGAGCATTGGAGTCCCCTCTCCCAGACTGTTGTCTTTTAGAGTCCTGTCCACGTGTCTCGCAGGAGTTAATACTGCAGTCAACATTAAGTGTCCTTGTGACAGGGTGTGTAAGACGGTCGTCAGGTTTATTCCTATGAGGAATTATGCTCGAGGTTATCATGCAGTCAAACTTTTTTCTTATGGGATATAGGGAAAGGGTCCAGAGGACTAGAGGGGCCCTGTTTTTCATTGAACAAAGTGATTCTGTTCTGAGGTTAAGTCTGCATGACCCAAAATATAGGCTGGTATGCAGAGAGTCCTGCACTGATTTAAACAATAATAAATTGTGGTCCAGCATGTAGGGGGAAAACTGTTCCCTCATGGACGCTGAAGACCATACAACTTCACTGCTGTGATTTCAAAATAAACCTTGTGCCTGTTAAGTTTTGGATTTGCAGCAAATACTAGGAACTTTCTAAAAAGTATACTTAATCCAGGCCAGTAAATTATGATGCTTATAAAACAACGCTTATAACTCCAAATGGTTAGGTAAATAAGTAGAACATAAATCATTATAAATAGCCAATAAAATTCAGAACTTAACAGTCAAGTCATAAGTTTTTAGATCATAAAATCTGGCAAACGCAATGTGGTGATCAGAGTTTGCACTGTGCTGGAGTCAGGGGCCTTTTAGTGAGAAAGAGCAGGAAAGGGCTTATCCTGGCAAAGCCCACCATGGGGCCAGGAGTGCCCCAGGAGACCTAAAGGATTCAAATAACTCTCCTTGGCACACGAAAACCATTCGATAAGTATTTGTTGAATTAATTGCTTAATAGCTACCCATGTAAGTTAACAGATCAGAAAAAACATCCCCCACGTCTGAGACAGTTTATTCTTTCCTTTCTGGCAGCCACCAGCTTGGAGATGGCAGGCTCAGCACACCATGCCCTCAGTTTGCAGGAGCTGCCAGAATGGATGGTAGGTTCCCTCAGTCGCTGCCTTCGCCCCTTGTTCTCTGCTACACCGGCTGAAGGAGGCCTGAAGTCATGGCTCATCCACTGTCCTGTGTGCTCCCCTCTAAGCCTCACTAAGCCCCCACAGCACCCAGGAGACTCCCCCTCCCAGCTCCCGTGCTGCCCAGCCCCTTGGGCACAGCAGCCCTTGAGACCTGGATGCCTCCCTCAGTGAGGGTTAATTACGCCCATCAGCCTCCTCATCCCGGAAGATCCTTTTAAGCCCCCTGACTAAATGAGCATAGCTACAACCCACTTGCTATAGAATGTAATTCCTCCCATTTCTCAGGAGCTTTACAGTGGGACAGTGTTAGAACAATGAACTGAGAGAGGTGCTAGAAATCAAATCATTAGTTTGATTCTAACTCCAGTGCAATAAACTCCTGTATTTACTTCCCAGTGGAAGCTTTGCATGTACTTTGTTTTCAAGTATGCCTCTCATTGCTCGTTGGTCACATCTGCCAGCTCAGTGTTCCCAGAAATGTTCTCTGAGACCCCAGCTTTAGCTCCTAGAAACCTCACCGTCCCCAGGCACAATCTCCTTGTTGGCTGTGATCCAGTCAAACACCCCTCTCTGAAGCCTAGGCCTTTCACAGTCTGGACCCTGGGCTCCCTCCCCCATTCACACCTCTCTCTGCACCCGCCCATAAGCACATTCTGTCATGTTCATAACAAGCTGGGCTCTCTGCCTCCCCAGTTAGATCAAAGGCACAGCGAAAAGGAGTTTTGGCTGAGTCATCTCTGTATCAGCTCAGCACAGTCCACACCCAGATGTCTGCACAATGAAACTAATCCCAAAGCAAGCATCTTGAAGTCTAGTTTCCCCCAAGCCCAATTTATGTGTGGGGACACAACCTATATAAAACAAAGGTGAATCTTTTCAAACATTAATGAAGGAAAATAAAAGGGAAATGTTAGCAGCTCCCATTAATCAGGAGGTGTCAGAGGATGAAAATTGGTGGCAATTCAGCTGAACTCTTCTGATTTCAGCAGCTTGGACTTCCGAGGTACCTGGTACTGTCAATTCTGTAGACTTCTGGGGTTCTGGGGCGCCTAGTGGCTGCTTCCAGTCAGCTTGTCCCTGGTCTGCATTGCCTTAACTCCATTTCGGTTTATCATCTGCTTCCATTTTCCAAGTGCTATGGACATCTCTCACTTGGTGACGTTGCCTCACCCAACATTATTCATTTTTTTTTAAATTCCTAATATCCCTCCCATTTCAATGAAGTTTCTAAAGGGTTAGGGTTGGAATATAAATACCTTTTATAAATTTTACTGGTGTTTAATTAGACTTCTCTGAACTATTTCAAAATGTTCTGTATTAACAATGTAACATTGTTATATAGAGTTTTAACTTGATATTAATAAAAATATCATCAATGCAAATTACATAAGGAGAAAATTTTAATAAAAATTGTTATAACTTTCTATAACTTACTCTAGATACAAAAAGAGTATTAGGCAAAAACAAAATAAAGCTATCTTTTAAATTTATAGAAAAAGGACAGAAAACTGAGAAAAAGATAACCATGGTCTTCAGTATGGTCCTAAATTTACTCTCACTCCATCTTGATGAATGTAGTGTTGCAGGCAGCTGAGTTAGTTAGAAATATTATAGGCAGTGAGACAGGCTAGGTCCTCAATGGAGCCAGTGCAGATACCTGGAAACTGTGAGGGAGATAGACACCTCCTGCTGTGGGCCAGGTCTCAAGACAAAAGATCAAACAAATGCATCCACATCCTAAGGACTGATATCCGAAATAGCTCCCTACCACCCTGAGGAAGCCTGGAGTCACCATTCCAAGCCCCTAGGGGAGAGTCACTGCTCTCTAACAATGCCCGCTTTCTACGTGACTGGCTTCCCTATTTGTCCCTAATGTAATCAATTTTACCTGAACTATTAATCTTATTGGCTAACCATAGTTCTGTCCTTGTGCCTATCTGCTCTGTGAGTTTCCAGTTTTCCCCACCTTGAACCCGACTCACCCCATGATTTTACTCTATAAATTCCCTGGAAAAGACAGAGTCCTTGGCAACCCACTTGGGACCCCTTCTGTCTCTCTCAGACAGCTTTCTTTCTCTCAATAAATATTCTACTCTTAACTCCTTTGTTCCTAAAATTCATTCTTCAATTTTAGAGAATATGAACTCACC
>PVJX010022007.1:0-31122 GCA_004027295.1 Dolichotis patagonum | reverse complement strand
GGAATAAAGCTAAAATGGGTCTTTATTGTAGTGGTTTGTGCCTAGATGTCCCCCCAAAGTCTCATGCAAACATACATGTGGCTTTTCAGAGGTGGCTGGGTCTAGAGTGTGTGATACTGTGATTAAGGGTGCATGATTATTAGTTCCCTGATTGGTTTGTGGCAGTGGTGAGTGTGGACAATGGAAATGCCTCCCCTGGGTATGACTGCTACTCGCCCTAAGCCTGGACAGAGTATAAGGGACAGAGAGGGGACTGCTGTCCTCACTTGCTGCTGCTGCTTCACTAGTTCATTGCCTTGCTGCCTTCTGCCCACCATGAACTCTTCGTCTTCTGCAGTGCACCTCTGCCATGCCATCCAGCTTTGGAGCCACATGACTATGAACTGAAACCTCCACAAACTTGAGCTATGATCAACTTTTCTTCCTTTAACTTTGGGTTTCAGCTGCTTACCTCAGCAACAAGCAAGGGTAACTTAAAACACTGATCTATCAACTTACCTAAACACCTAAGCAAAATACAAACCTGTGAAATGTATGAAAAAAGGAGTTGTGGAAGTATTCAAAGTCAACCCTGACTTTCTACTAGGAAAAGTCAACATGAGGCTTGTAAGTTTTATCTGATTTAAAGCCTTATTGGATGAGTAGGATTTCAATGAAAAGTGGTGTTTTCAGTTCAAAGCATGTAGGATTTTCCATTTCTTAGGAATAGCATTTGGTGTAGAAAAAAAAAAAACAGTATATGGCTACATATCAAAACAAGCAAATTTATTTTGTCCTATAGAATTGGGGATTAGAGTATATTGAGATATTGAAGGCAGAGTTAAATTAGGTCTAGTAAGTTTTGCTTCTGATAAACTCTTTGAAAGATTTAACAATAATAACTGCAACATACAACCTTCCCCTTTTATTGTCTCAGGAAACAGTACTTGATAGATTTTTCAAATCCTGTGTGTATTACAGGAATTACCTGTAGTTTTTACTCTTTATGAACATTTCTCCAGCATTTCAGACTTTTTCTTGCTGTTACAGTTAAATCCTGAGCAATTTTTTTCATGTTAGCTTAGAATAAATGTGATATTGTATACAAGCAAGTTTAGAACTCATAAAATTCAAGATAATTTTTATTAATAGAACTTATACAATTAACTTTTCAGCAGATTGGAAACTTGCATTCCCTATTACCCATCCTTTGAAAAATGACTCCAAAGGATGTTAATAACTTTTTTTTCAGAAGTGAAAGAAAAGCAACCTTATAAGTTAAATTAACTTTTTCAGATTTCTCTGAATTTTTAATATTCTTCTGAGTGTTACGAATATAAAAGATGAACACCTGATATAGCTACATGTCTGTTTATCTTCATATATGTCTAACATGTAATCCCTAAATTTATGTGGATATATAAGGTTCATTGATGTCTGTTGAAAAATATCTAAGCATTACTGTCTTCTCTTTGCTTTCCATTCATGGTTTGCATAACCTTTAACATTTAATATAAGTCTGTTGCCTCACAAAAGTGAGAGAAAAGACACCCAATCTGTTTTTGTCTTTAATTTCATTCTGTAATCTGTACTCACTGTTCCCTTTGATATGGTTCTTTTATATAGAAACTATATTGCTGCTTATCTAACACTAGGACCGTCGCTCTGAATGTGGCTCACTTTCCTGCTTGCTTTGCAGTTTATGATGGACAAATTGAGTGACTTTCCTGTACTTATCTAGTTGGAAATTTGATTTCAATATAAAGACAAAGATTTTCTATTTTTTAAAGGAAGAATCCTAATAAAACAAGTGAAAATGGAACACTTGCTCAAAATAAGCTTTCTAAAATTACGATTGAAACTAATATATTATTTGAGCATTTTTCTCTGCCTGCAATGTCATGTATACTACATGACATTGTCGTGAGCAGCCTAGGAGGTATCATTTTCAGAGCATTCCAATACATTGGTCAGATTGAGGTACAGAAAGTTTCAAGCAATGGAAATTGTCAATTAGCCTAGAGATCAGTGTGCTCAAGACAAAATGATACCTAGAATTTAGCTGGATTTGAAATAATGAATTTTGTGGATAATAAACTGGTATGAGTTAGGTGGCAAAGTTCACCACCATCTTAACAAAACAGTGGAATTAATATACCAGAAAACTGTCAAAATTGAATGACTTGGTACCTCACGACAGAGGAAGGTGTGCTGCATGGTGACTACTCCAGATAGCAATAAGCCTACTCCCTGGTAAAGAGAGGCTTCTGGGAAACACCACTTATTACTACACCCAAACATAGTAAATGTTTGTGTGGGCTGTTATTATTGCATTCTTTGCTCCCTTGACCCGTGCCACAAAGAGAAGATTGCATTGCAAATAATATCATTGTTAAAATCCAAACAATGAAAAGTGAAAAGTATTAATTAACAAATTACATGTTTTGTGTGAACCACGCAGACTTTTTGTCTACTTTTTAAAATTTTTTTAAATATTATTTAAAGAGAAAAAAAACCAGACAAAACATAAAAATGATAGCAACAATACAGAATTCCAAAGGGAAAAAAATAAAAGAACCAAAAACTAACAAACAAACAGACAAAAAAAAAAAACCCAAAACAGCAACAACAACAACAAAAAAAAAAACACTAAGAAATCGCCACTTGATACGTTACATACTCTCATCATTGGAAATAGTTGTTCAAGTTACAAAATTAGAGCATACAAAGTAGACATTCAAACAATGAGACTGTTAACAGTCTGCTCAACAATCTAACAAAAACAGGAGTATGGTCATCTATCTTACACGCTTAAACTTACGTGCAATTATATCCTTTAGAGCACTTTCTTTTCCTCTTTTTTTTTTTACAGTAGCAATTACACATTTTGGGTTTTATTACTCCTACAGTTCTTATTACTTTTTACACTAGAGAAACAATATGATATTTATAAATATGATTATTTATTTCACTAATGAGGATGGTCTCAAGGTGTCTGCTTTTTAAAAACTTAACTCAAACAATGGTAGATTAACTTTATCAAAATGAATCATCGCGTGATTTAGCTGATCTCCTCTTACACTAAGAATTCTGTTGCATCTGCTCCTGCATTTTACAAATGCCTGCAGAGAATCTTGACTGGTGGCTTTCCTCATAACTCCAAGGTCTTCCATAACCTAGAGTAACTTTAAATGTGACAGCAGGGCTCAGTGTATTTTCCCAGCTCCAATTACTTACATGTCAGTGCAGTTTAGCATCTGGTCCTGCAGCTGCATCTGTACTCTTTCCTCTCGTCAACATTAATATCTCTAAAGCTGACAGCTTAAGGTATCTCAGTTCAGTACACAAACTTATATTCTCTCATTCATTTTTTCTTTGTTTTTCTCAATTTACCTTTCTAAAAAAATAAAATTTCATTGAGATCTCTTCTTCCCATTCTCCAAAGCATTCTATTTTTATTGCCTTTTTAACTGAAAAATGGAAATTATATATATTATAAACAGCATGTTTTCAAAGATTGCATATGACTAAATGATGCTAATTAACATATTCATTACTTCATATACTTACCACCTTTGTGATACTACAAAACCTCTGCACAATTTTCAGGAATATATTACTATTACCAATAGTCATGCCAGTGTACAATTTTTTACTTTTTATGGATGAACCGTATCTCCTTGTGTATCTTTCTTCTGATGATGCACACCTACAGTGATCAACTTCCCAGCTATTTTGAGTAATGCTAAATTCAACATGGGAGAGGAGATGCATTTGTCTTTAGCATCCAGACTCCACTTCCTTTTAACATGTCCACTATTGGGATCACTGGGTCACATGATTCTTCTATTCTAATTGTTTATTTTTCATAATATTTCCATTAATAGTTTTAAATAATTTCCTTTTCTCTGCATCTTCTCCAGGCCTTGCTTTTATCTGTTTGACAACAGCCATTTAAACAGGTATGCTGTAATATCTCACACTATTTTTTATTTGCATTTCCTTGATAATTGTTCATGTTAAACAGCTTTTCACATAACTTTCGGGCCAATTGTATACCTTCTTTTGAGAAACGTCAGTTAAGTTTTTTGTTCCTTTCTAAAATCAAGCTATTTTATTTTATTTTATTTTATATTTTATTATTTTATTTTATTTTACCATTGAGTGGTTTTTAGTTTCAATATGTTTTGAAATTTAACTTCTTATAAAATGAATGGTTCACAAGTATTACATCTGATTCAGCTGGTAGTCTTTTCATTCTGTTGATTGTTCCCTTTACCATGGAAAACTAGTTTTATATAATCATTTTGTGTATTTTTTCCTTTGTTGTACATATTTTATGGCCAATAGCAAGAAAAATTGTCCATGTCACGGCCATAGAACTGCTTCCTTATGTTTCTTCTACTAGTCTGACAGTTTTGTATTATACACTTAAATCTTTCATCTGTTTCAGAGTGATGTTCACGTACAGTGTGAGATATAATTTTGTCTTTTACATGTGAATATCCAGATGTTCCAACACCATTTTTTGAAATGAGTGTCCTTTTCTCATTGGGTGTTCTTGGTACCTTTTTTTTAGTTAATTGATCATAAGTGGATTTCTCTTGAATCTTTACTGTATTTTATTGATCTCTGTGTCTGTTTTTTTAAAAGTTTCATACTGCTTTACTATAACTTTGTGGTCTATTTTGATATCAGGTAATGTCATTCTTCCTGCTTTTTTCTTATTGTTCAAGATTTTTCTGGCTATTGAGGAACTTTGGAATACCATAGGACCTTCTGGATTTTTTTTTTTCAATTCTGTGAAAAATGAGAATCTAGATGGGATTACATTGTACTTGTGGTTCACTTTGTAAATTATGGACATTTAAAAAATATTAGCATTTTCAATCTAAAACGAATATTTTTCCATTTATAAAAGTTTTATTTACTTGCTTTCATCATTGTTTTTTCACCTCTTCCATTAAATATACAGTGGTGCCTTTGTACTTGGCAATCATTTGTTCTTTGAGATATGATTAGTATCAGAACTGAAGAGTACCAAATTGTTTTGTCTGAAACACAAATGGCAATTGCTCCTGACAAATTCTACCTTGTATGTCTATTAACAAACCAGCAAGGAGCATAGGGAAGTATTTTACTTTCATCAAAATGCACTGATTACCAAATTTCCTAAATTACAAAGCAATGGAGTACCAGTATAAGAATGTATTCTTAAGTTGGTTTCTTAGCTGTTGTGTTTGTTTATTTGTTGTAGGTATTATGAAGGTAGTTATTTGCTTGATATCTTCTTTTGACACTTCCTCATTTCTCTATAGAAATGCTACTGAATTTTGTGTAATGATTTTAAATTATGCAAATTTACTGAATTTATTTATTCTAACAGTTATTTTTGGTAGATTACATAGTGTTGCCAGCAAATAAGGTTAATTCAGTATTTTTCATATATATATATATATATAAATATAAAATTTGGATATTTACAAGGTTATTTCTGATTTTATTTTGTAATTTCTCCTAGTTTGTGTTGTACTGACTAGAAATCTCTGATATGAGATGACTCTTACGAACTACATTTTTGTTCATTTTCACACTAGTTCTTGAGCATAGAGGAAGAAAATCTGATTGATCAGGTTCATCCTCTTACAAATTCCTTCCACTCTTTCTCACCTAGGCATTTCATACTGTCCAGTAACTTTTCATGGGGGCTATTATAAACTTTTTCATCTTTTCTGTCTTTTTTCCATAGTCTGCCTCCATTTTGTTGCACATTCATACATAACAAAGATAATTCTGGACAGAGAATTTAATCCAATGCGTACATGAGTGTGCAGGGATACACAAATCGATCTTTTCTCCCACATGAGCACTGTTACCATATGTTAGCCCTCTGACTCCTTCTGCAGTCATTCTGCATCCGTTTTCCCAAGTGTCACAAATGAAAATGCAGAAAAATACCATCAAAATGATCCTTCCCTTTCATGGCAGGCATCTACCTCCTCAAAGTAAACCAATTGATCAGTTTTTAACTGTGTTCCTGATCTTTCTCTCTAAGAGACATATTTCCACCAGAATATAAAAGCTTTTTGGTCTTTCCTATTCCTTTGCCTAACCCTGATCCCTTGATTCTTTCCTTTCTTGGGTGCTAAGTGAAAGAAATCATAAAATATTAGCTTTATTAAAACCTCTTGGCCTTTATGTTTCTACTTTTCTTTTGTGTATAAAATCTTCATCTCATGCTATTTGTTTTCTGCTCCAACACTTCACAAAACAGAAGCAAATGCATTCCTACTTCAGTTTGTTACAAAATCTTATGGACACTTTTCACTAGTATCTTTGTGTTGTTTCCCTCCTTCTAAAAATCATCTTTTTCTGGAATATCACAAATTTCTGGAAATGAATCCAACTTGTCAACAGCACATTCATTATCTCATTGCTTCATCTTTCTTCTCATTTTCAACTCCACATGTGTATGTAATTTTATGCATACCTACGGTTCAAGAATTCTTCACAAATAATCTTTTTGCCTGGATATTTCTTTCCCTAATTTATTTCTAGATTGGTGCAGCTAACTACTTACTGTATGTAGATCACAAGCAAAATACGAACCCTGAACTTATACCTTGCCGTATCTTACTCTTCTGTCTAAAATGTCTGCTTCTGAAATCACTGTATTAATACCACAACCAATCCTTAATTAGATAAGTTAAACACATACTATCTTATTTCCTCCTTTGTATATATCCCCACTCTTACTCCTAATATATATCTAATATATATCTAATCAATATAGAGTCACTTTTTAAAATCACACCTCTTAAATCTCTAGCAACTCCGTTCTATTCTCCATTAATATTGCCAGCTTACTGTCCAAGACACCAATCTACTTGATCCTAACTATTCCACAGGCCAACTTCACAATAATCTGAGACACAAACATGACAGTGGCATAAGCTTTTATGTGTCTTTTTCGTGACAAACACCAGCATACTAGGGTTTCAAACTGTTCATTTGACTTGCATTTAGTTTACTAAGTTCTTTTCTTATATTTCCTTCTCTATCACTGTTAAAAATGAAATAGTCAAACATGTAACACAGTTGACTCATTAGAAAACCATCATTACCCAAGAAGTATATTTTGGGGCTTTAGTGGACCCATAATGGCTGATATTCCCCAAAACTATAATTAAATCATCATATTTATTACACGTGTATCAGATCCTTAACATAACAGACCTAATATATTTTGAATGGTAAAATTGGTACTTTATAAAATAAAAAAGGATAACTTTTTCTATTTTAGCAATTTCAATGTCTTGATTACTTATGAAAATGAAATATCATTTGAATTTGTAGAAAGAATACACTAAAAATTGACAATTTGATACCTTTTCCAAATAATTGGAAAAAATGAAGTGCTGATAATACTTCTTAGTCTTTACAAAGAGAAATGAGACATTTTTTACTAGGGCATTATTTTTATTCTGTAGTTGGATTATATAAAACCAATGCATATTGTTTTATAAATGATAGCTGAATGAATCTTTGTTTCCAGAAACTTTTCTCTAGGGCGTACCAAAAAGGTATTTTTGTAAGATGTCTGTTTAAATCTACGTGAATTATTCCTTCCCTACACTTTCCACACTGTTATTTATGTTCAGTATTTGGTGTTAATCCATTTTTTACAACTTAATATTTCTTTGTTGGTGTTGGACTAAAAAGTTTCCTTGAGATAAACTGCCACATTTCAACATTATGTTCTAATAAATGCCTTTTTCTAGAAACAACATTGCTAACAGGGCATAAATTAGAAAACAGTGTTTTGTTTTGTACTATGGTAGCTTATGTGGCATTTCTATTTCTGATGATAGAATCCATTGCCTAAAATTTGACTTTGTGACTCTCAAAGACTATTTCTGAACATAGTCATAGCATTTTTACATGAATTTGGTGTTCTTTAGATAATTATAAACATTAATTTACATAAAGCTGAATTGTGATATTGAGCCAGTTAAATTTGAATAGCCCAGTATTGGCAAGCCAATTTTTTATATAGGCAGCTCAAATTTATTTAATTTCAAGTAATTATTTTCTTACTCAAATATTACCTAAAACTTATAACCAGTAGATTATGGCTCCCGTGGGACATAGGCATTGTTGCTTCAGTGAGGTTTTCTTCTAAAAGGGTAGTAAACATTGTTTTATATTGATATTGGAATAAAGGTGACTATAATCCAAACTAAAGTAAATCATCTTTTTTAGTCTTATATGATTCATTTTTTTTTTCTGATTTTAAAATAAATTAAAAACCCCTTTTGTGAGTCTCTAAAATTGTCATGGCACAACATCATACAGCTGTTTGGGTTTAGAGCTAAGCCGCCGAGACCAACAGGCCAAGTTAGCAACACTCTTGTTAACTCTCTTTTTTCCACTGTTTAGTTCCTAGAGGTATGATTAACCATTGGATTCACAAAGGAACGATTCACCCCAGTTTATTGGATATTTACCCCGTTTATATAACAAAAACTTGGAAGTCATTAACTTAGAGTAGAGAAAAAGAAAAACTTGGCATTTGGCAGTAAGTAATGGGAAAATGGTTCAGAAAATTCACACTTTAATATTTTGGCTGAAAACTAACAGAAATATCCTTTGTGAAGGGTAAAAGGTAAGATTCAGCAAAAATAATTTTTTTCTATTCTCTATAGATTAGGATAATAAAAGAAATTCCCTATCAAACTTCTAAATGCTATCAATTGATTTGGTATTATGATACTATGGAGAAAAACCCTAACCATGATTAAAATTCTGATAGAAAGACTGTGAGGGTAGCATTATTAGATCCATTGCCCCCAAATATGAAACATAAGTCTATTAGCTCTTTCTTAATTTATTTTCTGACATTGGCAAACTCTGAAAAACACAAAAGTTAGAAAATATATTAGAAAAGTGTAAAATACATTGAATTTTATGTACTTCTGATGCTTTCTGCTAGATAATTTACAACTGAACAGAAAAATGATTACCAATGCATCCTATTTTCAATAATATGAAATGACAAACTTAAAACTATGTAATAAAGTTGGACTGAAGTTTTCAGTAGAGATACCAAGGCCTATATATACATACATCTATATAAATATTTTTTAAGAGAATAATCTGTACTTCAGGGAAAAATCTCTTTTCAGAAATATTTGCATTGATATAATTACAAATGTACTATTAAATTCCACAGTGAGAATCCACAGCTCATTGGTTCACTGAGCTATGCATTTGAAGCAGCTTTAAGATGAAAATTAGATGAATTTTAACAGTAAATTGTGAAGCCAAAGGTGTTTATAGCAGTTTTTCAGCTGTATATCATCATATTTCCACTGGTTTCATTTGTAATACTTGCTGAACCTGTGCAACATAAAGTTTGGTTCCCTCTTGACTTGCTACCATTTATGATTGAGTGTTGCTGGTAAAATATGTATTTAGCTTATTTTCAAGTATTCTTGTAATTTTTCCAAAGCAGATACCTGTAAGAACTAGTTTTCTGTATGCCACTGGAGATGCTTAAACTGTTTCCAGTTTTTACAGTAGAAGCCTCATTTAGAATACTGGACTTCCAATTTTGGTTCTCTATCTAATACTCAGGTTTGTCATCAAACTTAAAATTTCCTACCTTACCAAACTTGCTGGGCTGGGGCTTAAAAGACATAGGTAGCATTGATCATTTTGCATTCCAGTTTGTTTTTGAGTAAGTATTTAACAAATTATATTTAAATAAATTTCAATTTGTTTTTTAGTAGGTATTTAACAAATTATATTTAAATAATTTTCAATTTGTTTTTTATGGTTAAAAACTAAAGCAAAAACATTCATAGCCTATATATGCCATTTTAAAATTGACCTCTGTATTTATCTGACCTAAATGTGGACTAAATCACCTTAAAGCTGGAGCAAATTAAACTCCTCCCCCTTTAAATTGTGTATGGGGGGTATTGTGTCCAGCAATAGGGAAGCTGACTGACACAATGGATTTCAGCGATCTGGAGTTAGGGCAGTTTCTCAGACTTTGTATCCAGCCAAACGTTGTTAGACAACCCACCCCAGGTAATGCATATGTGAAGTTATTTCTAGTTAAAATCTATTTAAGCTTTTGCTAAACATAAAGTGATCCAGAAAAGTCATTGAAAGATAAATCTGGGCATTTTTGTTCGGTTTTTATCTTTTTAAAGAAATAAATCAGAATCATGAAAACTTTGAAGTGTTTTTATATGAATCATACTGTGACAGAAAAAAAATTAAGTGAATAGTAACCTTTCTGAAAAGTTCCTTTCTGATAGGAAAGCAATGATTATCTGTATTAGCAAGAAACAGGTGTTAGAAAATTTGTTGGAAAAAAATGTTATTTTCAAATAGTCTAAAAATTAGATTTTCTATGGATACTTTAAATTGTATCCCCTTTCAAATATTTCACTTCATCTTTTCAATTTTCTTTTTACCTATTGTGGAAGTATAGACATAACAATTTTCAAAAGTTTTGTAATCACAAAAAAACAGAAAGAGAAAGAGAAATGCTTAGAATCACAGAAAGATAAAAGGAATTCTAGCATAACGCTGCTGTACTGTACTGCATTTGTGATGAACCAAACTATTTAGAAGGGAGAACTGGGAGAACACAGAGTTGGGTAGTGTTTTGATAATAACAGAATTGTTGGTCAATAGAGCAAAAGATCTGAATAGATAGCAAGTGTTCATCCTTGACTATGTATTAGACACTTGACCTGAAGGAGCCTCAGAAGCTTAGCCTGGGACAGAATCCTGGCAGGGAGGCTCGTGCAGACTTTTTCAGAAATGGGTTTCACCATGCTGGCCTGGTACTGGGTTTCAAATCCAAAGCCTAAGCTTCATTTTCTCTTTCTTCCTCAAGTGGGAGCTATTGCTCGGGCTGGGCTGCTTGGAATTATGCAGACATATTTCTTTTCTGCATTCTTCAGCAGTCTTCTCATTTTTTACACTAAAACAGGTGCTGCAGTCCCTCACCTGAATAAGTCAGCTGCGGGAAGGTGACCTGGTAGATGAACACGTGTTGAAGACGGTGTACATGGGGCACGGGAAGATGATTATTGGGTATTTTATGCATTATTTTTATGTTCTGCCTCTCCTGAATTATTTAAATATAAAATTATATTGATCCTTACTCATCCTGTTGTCACCATCCAAAGTGTTCACTTCTGTTACTGTTCTGGAAAACAAAATTCTTTTACTTAAATAATAATATTAAGGCCGATAGGGAAATAAAAATGAGAGTGAAAATTTTACTGCTCAGGAGGTAAGGAACTTGATTTAGTATAAATATATCAACTCTCACTTCCCTCAGTTTTAATTGTAAGTTGTTTTTCAATAGTTTGCAATGAAAAGACTCCATAAATATATGGCTAACCCTGTATGACAGCGAACCTCTGACTAAGGTAGTGCAGAAAGTCATGCTTGAAATTCTGTAGCAATTAGGCTAGAACAATCAGGAAATGGCCAAATTGTTGGCTGTTCCTACACCCCAGCTTTATTTTCAACACTGAGGATTAAACCCAGGATCTTTTCCCGGAGCTACATTGTCATCCCTTTTTATTGTGAGAAGAGTCTCCCTCAGGTGCTAAATTACCCAGACTGGCTCGGAGTTGAGATCCTCTTGCTTTACCTCCACACGGTGCTGGGATTACCATATGCACAACCATTCCTGGTTAACTGCTCTATCTTTATCTCCATGTCCAGGTTATGACCAGAGAAAGCCATACATCTTTCTACATCAAATATAAAAAGGTGTCTTTCTTAAAATTAGCCTATATTTAACTTACATAAAACAACAGTCTCACATGTGAACACTGCTGAAGCCTTATCATTTTTAGTGTCACATTTATCATTTCCTTGATAGCATTTTAATTTCTACTAAACACAGTGGCTGGAGGTTATTTCTTTGTTATAGTAAGCTCTGAAAAAAATAGCCTCTGGCTGTGCTCATTAGGTATTTATTTCTGTACAACACATACTCACATAGTCTCCATTTTGCTCGTATTGGCCTCCGACCAAACCACAGACTCATCACACTTACACAGACTGTGAGCTTTGCTTACTTTCTTACCATGTCAAATCTCTCCACTTTTATTTTTTCAATTTAGCCCAACCCTTCTCTCTCATCAATGTCTCAAGTTCTAATGCTGCCATGAAATAGAGTACTTCTTTTTGTTATATAGCAACACCAAAATCTACTCTTTTCCTTTTGACCAGATCTTTTGTGGCCATGAGTGTTCATGACACACAAAGTAAACATTTTTCTGTATGAATTTTTCAGTCTGGCAGAATCTCTTGGGTATGTTATCACTATCCTAATTCTCCGGATAACCAGTTTTCACAAAAGGATGTGATTCCGATTGAAAACCAGAAAGCCAAAATGTTCAGAGTGCTGTTTTTAAAACATCAGATCTGAATTTCCATGTTTACCTTCATGTAGTGAAGAAAATAATGAACTCAGCTCTCCATTAACACTCATTTTGTTCTTTTTCCATATTCTAAAAGTAAAGAATCTAAACTAACAATGACAAATTCTGCTTTCTATCACTTATTTGTAGTAATATTAAAATCAGAATACCCTTATTACATCAATTAATTTTAGCCTTAACAAATCTTACACGTACAGCTTTAAAATGTCTTCTCTTCTTCTTTTGACCTAAAATTCATTATTTCATGAATACACTATTCCTTTACTAGTTTAATATAACACAGTATCTGTTGTTAGAAAAATGTTATATAAATTTAAATTATTTCAGTTAGTATTGCTTTGACCTAGTACCAGCTAAAATTTTACTTTTCTCTTTGGAGTCAAAATGATATTCAGGGTCTTAGAATTCTGTGCCATTATTTTATGAGTCAAAATACAGTCTTACCATCCATATGATAAATTGTGAGCTAACCTAATGTAAAAATTGTTTATCTGAGACCATGGAATCCATGTATACATTCTTACTAATCTGTGGATTTAAAAATCATTCAAGTTAATATACAGTATAGTGTAATAAAATACACCCACAATACTGTAGGAAATTGTCTCAATTGCATTTGAAATACGTTAACCAAGAAATGTTAAACCAAACTTATCAAAAAGTACTGGTAAAAACAGTTGTTAGATTCATATGATTTCTGATTGTCCTGGTCCTATATAACTACTTCCTAGATAATACCTGATTTTGCAATTATAATACACTGAAACTGTAACCAATGGCCTATGTTTTCAATCTCATTTACATATCGACTTACTAAAGTAGTTTTAATGGATAAAATCAAATTTGTACATGGAGTAAAATACCGATCTCTTATTTTGGAGTAAATTTATTGCTAAAATATATATAAACATAAAGCATAAAGTAAACTGATACAGATCTTGTCATCATACAAGTATTCAGTAAAAACACTAAATTTAAAGACATTGACTAAAATAACTCAAACTGAAAATATTGTGGTGGAAAAAATAATAATTTAAAACATGTTATTTTCACCTGGGACAGAGATAGTATTTTTCACCACTTCAGAACCAGTGCACGAGTTCACGCTGTGACAGTTTTTCTCAAAGCTTCGGCTCAGGTCTAACCCTCTTACTCTCTCCCTGAATTGTGGCTTTTCCCTCTTCAATCAATTCATGTTACTTTTTAATAAGGCCTGAAACTCTGCTAGGAAAAAAATGGAACATAATATATTTTATGTGTATTTTAATTTCATAGGCAGAAACTCAATAGTATTCTTACATTCTGACTGAAAATCAATAAACCACACTTAGTAATGTTCCAATTCATTACAATTTGAATTTTTAGTATTTAAATATTAATTATTTTTTGCTCAGCTTTCCAAAGAGACAATTCTTAAAAATCTGAAATTTTTGATAATTGTTTATAATTCAATAATCTTCAAGAAATTCATAGCTTTTGTACTGCTTTTAACTTTATGCTTATATGTACATGAGGAGTACCAACCTTTAAGTTAAAAAATTCACCTACTTGGCATTTTATTCATATTCTTGCTAGATTAACATTTTTTATGAAAATACAATTTTAAATCCCAATTATTTTTCTGTCTCTCAATTTTCATAAACTACCCTTACTCTAAAAAAGAATGAACCTATTTATATACAATTATATTCAAATATACTATTGATGAGAGAAGTATTTGTGATTTCTCTGATATATGTGGAAAAATCTTCAGGAGTGTACAGAATCTCTATTGCTAAAGAATTAGGTTGACTTTTAATCAGTATGTATATGATGTGCCTTCTCAAGGAGTTAGAAGTGTTGGTTGTATAACACTGAGCATTCATTTGTTCATTATTTCTTTCCTTTTGTTGCATGTTACTGGGATTTATTTCAGAGACTTCACATTGAGCTTCATTTCCACCCTGTTACCCTTTTATAAATTGTGAGACAGGGTCTATAAGCCCCAAAGTCGCTCTGTTAACTGAAGACCATCCAGCCTCAGATTCTGAGAGTACTGTGTGCCAATACGTCAGATTGAGAGTTTAATATTTTATTGAGGTAACTCAACAAAAGATACATTGAAAATTATAGCAGTTTGAAAAAAAGAGATTGAAGAGGAAATGAGAAAATGGAAAGATATCCTTTGCTCATGGATAGGAAGAACCAAGATAGTGAAAATGGCCATACTCCCAAAACTGACATACAGATTTAATTCAATCCTGATAAAAAATAATATTAGCATATTTCACAAACTAGAGTAAATAATTCTAAAGTTTATTTGAAAGCATAAGACCTAGAACAGCAAAGGAAAAGCGGGGGTATCACAATACCTTACTTGAAATTATACTACAAAGCATGTTAATTAAAAAAAAAAAAGATCTGGCAAAAAAGCAGACTGGAGGATCAGTGGAACAGAAAATGCAGACACAACTACAAACAAAATCATCAACCTTATTTTTAACAAAGGAGCCAAACATGTTCACTGGAAGAAAGATAACCTCTTTATATATGGTGCTGAAGAAAAAATGGCTGTCTTCATGCTGAAGACTAAAACTACAACCACATGGATCACTATGAACTAAACTAAAGTCAAACTGATCACAGATCTAAATATTAAAAAAGAAACATTAAATCTACTGGAAGAGAAAATAGAGAGATCTTGAAGACAGGGGTAGGCTGAGTTAAAGAACAAAAATCAAACTACAAAAGAAATACTTCAAAGAATCAACAACTGGAATCTCATCTTATTAAAAAGCTTTTGCACATCAAAAGAAATCACCAACAGAGTGAAAAGAAAAGTCACAGAGTGAGAAAAAAATTTCACTAACGGTCCCTTAGACAATTATCTGGAATATACAAAGAACTGAAAAAAATCAGAACACCCAAATACAAAGAGCCAATCCAAAAATGGGCATTTGAAATAAATATACACTTCTCCAATGAATAAATATGAATAAAAATAAATATATGAAAACGTGTTTGACATCATTGATCATTAGAGAAATGCAAATTAAAACAACACTGAAATTCCATCTCAACCCAGAAAGAATGGCTATTGTCAATAAATGAACCAACAAAAAAATGCTACAATGACTGTGGTGAAAATGGAACACTTCTCCACTATTGGTGAGAATGTAAACTGGTTCCACCCTTGTAGAATCAGTGTGATGATTCCTCAAATAAACAGGATTAGAGGTCCCATTTGATCCAGCTATGTTCCCTTTGGGTAGTTTCCCAGAATAATTAAAAGCATAATACTACAGTGACATAGGTGCACCCGTGTTTATAGCAGCACAATTTGAAATAGCTAAATATTAGAAATAACCCAAATGCCCATCAATCAAGAAATGAATAAAAAAGATGTAATCTCTTTGTACAACGGAGTACTAATTAGCCACAATGAAGGATAAACTTGAGGTACTTATATGCAAATGAATGCAACTAGAAACCATACTCGAAAGTGAAATAAATCAAGCCTGCATGTGTAAACATCACATTGTCTCCCTAGCATAAGAAACTGAAAAGGTAAATAAAATCCAAAATCTGAAATAGATACTGTGAAAAAGAAACTGCTCAAAAGAAAAACTAAGATGAAAAGAAGGGAAAACCAATATATATATATATATATATATATATATATATATTCTTTCATATATATTTATATACATTTCTTTCCTAGATACATGAATGATAGATAAAATAGTGTAACTGTACTACTTATTTCTCCTAGCTCACTGAAAGCAACAATTTGTGCTTATACTGTTTGATCAATTATGCATGCCTATATCTTATAATCTGAACAATTACTTTGAAGATAATATGCAATATATTAACCATCGTTAATACACTAGAATCTTCTTTTGGAATTATTTATCTTTGGTTTTTATTGGGTTTTTCTCTTTAAAATAAATTTAACAGAAAGACTTCCAAGACCTATAAATTAAGAAAGTAGGAAAGGAAAAGGAAAAAAGACAAATTTATATACATATGAGAGCTAAGATGACTATACTACTAATTCTATTCATTCTTGGAAAAGAACAGTTAATGCTCATCTTATTAGATCTATTTTGTATATCTATATCTGGTAATCTAAGCAGATTTGTCTCTTTTGCTTTTTGTTTTTTCTTTTATGAGTCTTTTATCTCTTAAATAAAAAATTAATGTATAGAATGACATATTGAGATTTCAAATAAATAACAACAATGTAAGTATATAGCAAATACTATATTACACTCCTCTATTAAACTGTGTGTATATTCACACTTCTCTAAAGAATAGAATGCATTCTTTCTGGCTCCTTCCCTTTTATATTTCCAGGTGATGATCCACCTAGGGTGGGTCTTCTCACCCTAGGGTGTAAAGTTACTAAACCCATTTAGTGACTCTTCTAAATATCTCAGATTGACACAATCAATCAAGCACTATAGGAAGTAACCAAAATTTAAATAACAATAACAAACAAAAGAGTTCAAATCCAAGAGCAAGTTAAAAGGATAAGATACCACAGTAGAGCATGGTTTGTCATTTGAAAGCAAGAGATTTGGTTAACATTGAAAAATCCATCAATATAAGACCATATATTTATAAACTATAGAAGAAAAAACAAATCACTGTCAAAAGACATGTAATAAAATTGCTTGACAAAATTCAGTATCCATTTATGATAAAACAGTTAACACTCTAGAAGTAAAACTCAAATTTCTTATCCTGATAAAGATATCTCTAATATCTGAGATTATATTTTTATTTTTTCAGAAAAATTTTAGTTTGAAAATACAGAAGGAATAAGGGAAATAAAAAATCTTTACTAAGATACTAAAATACTTAGTAATAAGATTGATGGGTAAGAGATTAGAAAACAGGCCATGTGTATAATTTTAAAATGTGCATTTCTCTCAGTTTACGCCCTTCTATCTGCCTCCCTCCATATGGACACATCTTCTTTAACTACTATCTTTAGAGAGGAGAATCATATCATACAAAATACCACCTTAATAAAGAGATCAGTGTTCATATAACCAGAAGTATGTTGCCTAATATTTGTAAAAAATGTGAAATTTTGCATTCTGTGATACATTCTGCTAAAATTGGCACAAGACATCTGCTGAATTTTTCCCCATAACACATAACTTCTGTTGAAGCATGAGGAGCCAACAAGAAAATGCAAAGTAAGAACCTTACAAAGTAGAGATAATTTTGTTAGGTATGTAATATGTCACCAAAACTTACTGGTATTTATTTGAGCATGACCAAAGGTTGGTCTGAATCAGGGTAGACTGTACATAATGAAAATGAGAAATTGAAATGCTTAACAAATAAAAACTGGGGATAGCTTTCTAATCCTTATATAACTTAAAAATTTTAAAAACAATATTTAAAGCCAAGTGTGGTGGTACATACCTGTAATCCCAGCATTTGTGAGGCTGACACAGGAGGATCTTTGCAAGTTCAAGACCCGCCTGGGCTACAAAGTGAGTTCAAGGCCAGTTTGAACTGCATATTGAGACCCTGTCTCAAAACAAACAAACAAACAAACAAACAAAAACAATAAAGACATATGGTAAAACATGTTTTTAAGAATTTAGAACTTTTTAAAATGGGCAAAATGCTTAAGAGCTTGTAATTAGTTCTTAGGTTTAACTTCTTAAAAATACTTGCAAAGTAGACAAAATCATCTGGAGAGGGTACGATATAATTATGAATTTTAGAATATCCCTGTAGGTTTGATGGGGAAACTGAAATTATAATTTTCAATAGGAAGTTTCCTCTCACCAACTGCAAAAGCATCCTTTGACATCCAGTGGTGGCAAAACCATGGTGGGTGTGTTGTTTTATTTTAAGATAAAAGATGTTAATGTATGAGCTATATTTTTAAAACTAAAACCTCACTCTTCATATTTAATTACAGTGTTGGTAATTCGCAGTAAATATGTGGGTTTAGGGTTGTATTTCTGGCACTTGTCTCTAAAATGTTCACCATCACTTTATCTAAAATTTTAATTCTTAATGATTATAAACTAAAAATGTTCATATTAGTGTTTCATATGCTTTGATTTGCAATTCTCATTGTATTTAGCTTTAAAAAATTATTCATGAAGTCATACATATGTCCACAACTCATGTAATTCACTAGAACACTGAGGTTCTCATTGTGGATCAGATAGTGAACAACTTTGGAGAATTTGTTTCATTAAGTTTCACATCTGTTACCAAATAATAGACATCTCTGGTGCCCTAAGGTGAAAGAATAGTTGGGTTTAATACCTTAGAAAATAAGCTTATAACTTAAGTCACATTAATGTAATGTTTTCTTGTCATATATGTTAAATTTAATTTATATAACCATGTAAAACAGAACACTGCATGGTAACATCACTTACAGTTAACACTTAATAATTTCAGTAACCTTGTTGGAAGTATACAATCATATTTAAGAGACAGGCTTCTCGCGTTAGGTTTTCTGAATTTAAATCTCTAACCCATTATTAACTTATTCTATAGCTTCGAGTCAGGTTTTGAAATCTTTTTTGTCTCTATTTTTCTAAGGGAAAAAGGGAGATACTACCTATTTCATGTTATTATTACAACACAAAATTTAGAATATTGTCTGCTATGTAATATTATGTGTTTGCCTGTATTGTTAATTGAAAAGTGACATTATTGCTGTAAAAGGAATTGGAAAAAATACGAGATGGTTTAGTGTGCTTTGCCTAAGGTAGGAATTTGGAAGAAAAGATTGCAAGTCCTTTTCTTAGGAGTTTTCAGCTTTCCAAAGGAATGGGATGCCGTTTTTAATAGAAATGAGCCCCAACTTATCATGGTTTGATTTTTTACCTTTAACATGATGTAAAAGAGATACATATTCAAAAGGGATTGTAATTTGAATTATTTTCGTTTTCTTTGTTGTCTTCTTACACTTTCTTGCGATGTGAGGCCGCATAGAAACCCTTAGCTCCCAGCCCGCTAATGTGGTCAATAAGGGGGAAGCAATGCCATACAGTGTGTTTTATTGCTAAGTTATGACATATAGTATATTAGATGCAATTTACTAAATGCAATTTTGACTCAGAATTTTCAGCTTGCAGTGATTTTATTGGGAAAAAACTGCATCATAAATCATATGGCACCTGTATGCATTTTCTATAAAGTTTGTCTACTATTCAAATACAATCACTTTAGATGTTTCCATTATAGAAAACATAACACAAAACATTGGTTAGAAAGCTAAATGTCAGAAAAAGTATGGTGAATTCACTGCCACCCTAGGGGTAGGAGGGAAATGAAAATAAACAGCAGCATATTAAAAAGACAAGATGAGACCAAAATTATCTAGAGAAATGCCCTAACGTTTCCCTTTCTCCATTCTCTCAAATCTTGGCATAGTATCCTGTTGACTAAAATCAGGAGAAAGCCAGAGACATGAAGCCAGAGGCTGGAACCTCCCCAAACTGTGCAGTTGTAGGAAAAATAAGAATAGAGGTACAAAAAAAAAGTTCATGACTTTAAGAGAAATAAATATACTGCAAATGTTAACACTCACTAAAAAAAAATAGGTTTTTTGCTGAAGAATGGAACAAAAGTAAGCCACAGAAAATTCATACATAATATGATATTCAGTGGTGAAACATGACAAGATTAGGAAATAGAGTGGCTTATTTTCAGCCTCTATTCAATATTGTAGTTATATTATGAATGCTAAGAAAAAAAATTATTCAACATGAAAATGAATATTGCTTTTCTTTTATTGATGACATATTTGTAGAAATTCACAAAGGTTGCATACATAAACGTATCTACCTGTCTGAATTAATAATTAAGTAATAATACATGATAAAAGCTACACGTGATAAATGTGCTTATTTTTCAATGAAGACTCACAAATACATTGCAAGAATAATTCTAACTATAAGAGCATCAAAAATAATCCACACTAAAAGTTATATAACTTTCTTGAGGAAAATTAAAGGATACACAAATGAAACAAAGCTTATATTCATTGACTGGATGAAATAACTGTGATGATGGAAATGATATTCAAATAAGTTGAATGATTACAATCCCTCTTAAACCTCATGGACAATTTCATATAAATTCTAAAATTTTATGTGAAATACCCAAGGAGAGCCAAAATAATCCTGAAAAAGCCAAAAAGTTGGAAGGTTTAACCTTCTGATCAGTGCGACAAAGATCCAAATCAAAAGAGTGTGCTTCTGTTGTAAAACAGATACACAAAGCAATTAATGAGAATAGAAAGTCTGTATAATTTCATATATGGTCTGTTACTTTTTTTGATAAGTGTACCATAACCATTCAAAATGGAACACATACTCTTAAAACAAATGGTGCTACAGAAACAGGGTATCAACAAATAAAAGAATGAAGGTGAACCTTTTGTTTCTATTAGATATGAATTTTAACACAAAATTCATCAAAAGCCATATACCCGAGAGCTATGTCTATAAAATTCTTACAAGTAAATAAAGGGGAAAATGTTTATGTCATTAGATTTGGTCATTATTTCTTAGATATAATAAAAATAAGGAAACAAAACATATAAATTAGGCTTCATCAAAATTAGAAATTGCATCAAAGATAACCAGTAACTGGGAGAAAACACAAATGAAAATAGAAGAAAGTTTGGAAATTAAACATTTGATAAGGGGCTAATATCTGAATTGTATTTTAAAACTACTACATCTCAACAATAACAATAAAAACAAAGTCAACTAAAAATAAGACGAAAGACTTCAATAGCTATTTCTACAAAGAAGTTATACCAATGACTACTCCCCACATGAAAAGATATTCAGCATTACTGATCATTAAGGAAATGTGAATCTAAACTGCAGTAGAGACTTGGGCAAGATGGCTGCATAGAAGTAGCCTTTGCACAGCTACAGGAATACAAAAATGAGTTATAAAGGTAAAACTTTATTCTAAGGAACAAAAGGGAAAGAATCATGGGAGACATAACTGGGAAGTTAAAAGCACGGAAAAGCAATCCATAGAAAAATACAAGTAATCTGCAAGGCCAGTCTAAGCTTTTTGATGGACAGGAACCAAACTATGCAATCACAAGGGAACCAGGAGGAAACTGGCAGCCACAAAAAATAAAACAGGAAAAACCAGGCAGACACAGGCACAGGAAAATCAGTGGTTGTTGCAAGCTATGAATGCAGCATGGGTATTTTGTCTTTTCCTTAGTTTATTTTGAAGGATAATTTCATATGCTCACAAATTCTAGGCTGATATTTTTTAATCATTCAAGATTTAAAATACATGAGGTAGTTTTTTTCCTGTTTTTATTTTTTCTGATGTCTCAGAGTAATTCTTCATTTTATTCTTCTATAAGTTGAGGTATTCATTTCTCCCACTCCAATTCTTAGAGGATGTCTTGTAAAAAAATTCTTGGCTCTTTATATTTTGAATATAATATACTTAAGTGAGGTGTTGGCTTTTTGTTTTGTTTTTGGTTTTGACATTTATCCTACTTGGTGTTTGAAAAGCTTGCGGAACAATGGTTTGGTGTCTTACATCAATGTATATCACTAAGGGGAAAATTCTCAGTCATAATTATTTCAAACTTTCTTCCTTTCTCTCCTTTTCTGCCTGCAAGAATATCCATAAATTATATATCATCCATTTTTTTTATTTTCTTGCACTTCTTGCATATTCTGTTTCATTGTCTTTCCCAGTATTTTCTTTCTTTTTACTTTCTTTCTTTTTTGGTGCTAGGAATCAAACTCAGGGACTCAGGCTTGCCAGGCAGGCACAGTGCTGCGGAGCTACATCCCTAGCCCTGTTCTTTAATTTTGACTTTTTTTTAAGATATCCTCAAACTCAGATTTTCTCAGTTGCAAGCAGTTTACTAATTAATCCATGAAAGGCATTCTTCAATATTATTACAATATTATTGATCTCAAGAATTTCTCTTTTTCTCCTTAAAATTTACATCTAGCTCCTTAAATTGATTACATATTTTATAGGCTATCTATCCAATAAAGCTCTTACTCCATTAGGTAAAATTGCTTTGACTCACCAGTCTGATTTCAGTCTTTTTGCCTTTTCTTCTTTTGATGCTTTATGCTGTTCCTTTAAATTATTATATTATTTTCCTGTTAGTATGCTGTATTACCCAATAATGGCTGGACACGATGTAGTGAGTAAAAGGAACTGCTATAAATATGGCTTTAGCAAAAACAGTGATAATGTTGCATAAAGGCAACATTGCAGTACTATGATTAAGACTCCAGTACTTTTAATGAGTCTGTATCTCGGAATCATGAACTTCACGAGACATCTTAGACCCTCTACCTCTGTGGGACAATGTGGCTGGAATGGACAGGATCTGTATGTTTCCTCTTCTCCCAGCCTGGCTCTGATAAGAACCCAAGTTAGATTTCATTTTACTTTCTAGTTTTTTGTGAAGCAGACCTTGATAAGAACAGTGCTGACATATTTCAAAAACCTTTTCCTTTCCCTACTGTCTTAAGCATAAGAGATTTCTGTATAGTATTTACTGTGAAAAACCATTTCACCTCCTAGAAGTAAACTCATAAAAACATGCTTCCTGCACCCCTCCCCAACATATAATTTAATCACTGGGTAGTTTTAGCTTCATTTTTAAAATTTATTTTATTTTTATTTTTTTCTGGTACCAGAAATCGAACTCAGGACTTTGTGCTTGCCAGGCAGGTGCTATGATATCCCCAGCCCTGTTTTGTTTTTAAACTCTGTTGTTTTCTGTGTCTCTGGCAAGTTTTCTGCAGAGTTTAGATTTTCCTCCCCCAACACCAGTTCCTACAAATGCTTCTATTCTTCCGTCTGTACTCCCATAAGCTAGGACTCACTGCATTTGCTCTTCTCTCTCTGCAGCTGGAAGCAGCGGTTTTCCATGTAGTATTTTCTAATCGATAGAAAAAAAGTTAATTTTTTAGTCTTAAATGTTTTTCATGAGTTGATTGGACAGAGGCAATGATAAGCTTCTTACACAAGAAAAGGGAAACCAAAAGTATCTACAAGTATTTTGAAGGCGTGTCTTGTTTTCTCCTGCAGGAAAACCTGAACTGCTATGTCATGCATAGTGTGTTTGTTTCACCTCATGACAAACTGACAAAGGTGTTTGCAAATCCTTGCCAGCAGTCTCGCCATGTTGTCAACATTATGTCGCCATGCTTCTGTATTTCAGCATTTTACTGAGTGTAGAGAACTGTGTCATTTGAGTTTCAGTTTGCACTTTTAAGGTGACTAATGATGTCAAATAGTTTAACCATTTCTGTGTATTCTTTTGTAAATTGTCCTTTGCTTGATTTGCCCATTTTGTTTTTATTGCCTTTATATTTAGTATTGTGCTCAGCTGTTAGTGTACTAAGAGCAAATGTTGTTACATATGTACTTACCCATTGCATTATTCAAACTAGCTTGTGCATTTGTGCACTGTGTGATCTCTTTGGACAAGTAGAAAGTTTCGAGACAAAGTTCAGTTACTGCTTTTATTTATTATTAAATATTTTATTGGGATGTGTTTGAAGTACATAATGATTACAGTTAATGCAGGGAATTGGTCAATGTACATAACATTTTTCAGTTTTTACTTTGCCAGCATCTGATTCATTTATTCATCTTATAAGACCTAATAGAATTGATTATAATCTATGCAGATTTCAAAAGACATACAAAATATGTAAAGCAATTTTACTAACCTATACTTTTAGATATATTGTCCATGTAAGATTACAATAATTTTCTTTTCATATTTATTTTTTAAATTTTATATATTAAGTTTTTAGAAAAACTATGTGATTCTTCAAATTGTGTGTGTAATTTAAAAGAGAAACTATGTGATTCTTCAAATTGTGTGTGTGATTTACTTTATTTACTATTGTAATATCAAGGTGCACCATTTTACTTACAAATCACTCAAGGTTATCCTTCTTTGTCACATCGCAGTACTCCATTAAGTACAAATACTACATTTTCTTTATGCGTTTATCCATTGAAAGACATGTAGTCTGTTCCCAAGATTTAGTTATTATGAGTTGTGCTGCTATAAACATGGATGTGTGTACATTACTGTGGTATGATGTTTTTAAATCTTTTGTGAAGAAATCTAGAAAAGCATTAGGTGGGCCAAATGAAATTTCTATTTTGAGTTTTTTGAGAAATCTCCATACTGATTTCCATAGTGGTTGTATCAGTTTATATGCCCATCAATAATGAAGAAGTATTCCTTTCTCCACATAGCCTCAAAAATTGTTATTAGTTGATTTCTTAATGGTAGCCATTTCTTCTAGAGTGTAATGGAATTGCAGTGTTTGAATTCATGTTTCAGAAATGACCAGCAATGCTGAATATTTTTCATGTATTTACTGGCCATTGATATTTCATTTGAAAAATTTCTATTCATTTCAAATGCTTGTTTTCAGTTGAGTATTTAAATTTAGGGGTCTGTGATATTTTGAGCTCTTCATGTATTGTAGACATTAGTCCTTTGAGGAGTACCTGGTATAGTATTTTACCATTCTATAAATTTTTCTCTTCATTCTGTGGGTTGTTTCCTTTGCAGTGCAGAAAGTTTTCAATTTGATGTGTTCCCATTTGGTGATTCTTGGTATTATTTCTTGGGCAACTTGTGTTTTGTTTAGAAATTCCTTGCCTATACCTATGTCTTCAAAGGTAACCATGAAATTTTACCTATTTTATTGTTCAGCAGATTGTTTTTGTTCTAATGTTTAGATGTTTGAATCATATTTAGTTTAGTGCATGTTGAGAGACACAGTTCTAGATTCTCAGGTTACAATATTTCCCTTTCAGAGTATGACTTTCCTGATATCTCAAATCTACATTTCTAATGATGCTGCCCAGACTAACTTTCAATGTTCATTTCATGCTTATATAATTTGGAGCTGTGAGTTTTTTTTTTTAATTTTGCTCAGGAATGGTTATGAATGTTTTTGTCTCTTTGCTGGTCTATTTTTTTTAATAATATGTGGAAATACTCAGCGTTAGGAAGGTATCATCTTTAAGACAATTATGTATCACAAGAGGTATCAATTCATATGAAAAAATGAAACTTCCTTTAAAATTGTAGGTATGTAAGTCTTATCTAATTCATCAAGAAAGAATAAGGGAAGTATACTTCATGCAGTTTTTAGTATGAATCATATCTAATAAACCATCCACGTGTGATGCGTTTTGAATGTGATATAGGTTGCCTGCCATCTCTAGGCAGGCTCTCTTGTGATATGACATTGTAGTGTGAGTTGCAACGGTTTTCTCACTTTGGACAATGGAACAAAAATACCGTGGATCCCTGCAATGAAAGGACTGAATTCTAATCTGCCTGTTTCCGGCAGCTCTCTAGTATGAGGAATGACTGCTTGTATTCAGAAGAGCATCTGTAGAATCAAGATAATGTACAACTCTACCCATCCTGCCAAGGTTGCTCATACACCTACATCTATTCCTCTCTCCTCTCTTCCTCAGGCAGTCCCTTGATTGGCCTGGTCTTTACCACTGAGTTTGAATCTTGCAGTTTCTAGAACTGATATATACTTTTGTGTGTGGCTTCCTTCACACTGTGTAGCTATTTTGAGATTAATCCAAAGCATTGCAAGTACCAACTGTTCATCTTCATTATAAATCTCAAATTCTGTATATTTGTTTTTCTTTCTCAAAGTAGTTTTCAATTCTAGGCCTTTTAAAATTCCATATACATTTTACATACATCTTGGAATTTTCTATTAAAGTCATGATAAATTTCTAGTTGGAATTGTATTGAATCTTATACATGTGGGGGGACAACTGATATCTTAATCTTGCATGCACTGACTTATGGTTACAGCTCTATATTCATTTGGATCATAGCTTTTATTCTTACTTAAAGGTTTCTGTCCTTTGTTAATTAGAATTGTATATACTTGGTTAATTAGAATTGTATATAATTTATAGTATTTCAATTTCTATTTGTTGTTAGTGTTTAGAAATGTAACTTGTATTTATATTTTGATTTCATGTCTTCCAAACTTGCTAGATACATTTACTAGTTACTATTTTTAAAGTTTCTAGGATTTCTACGTAATTATCTCATTTATAAGTAGAGATTTAATCCTTTCTAACCTATAATTTTATTTTTATCCTTTTTACTGGATTAGCTAAAATCTGAAATGAAATATTTAGTAGAAAAGATAAAAAATCTTCATCTCTGGCTTAAATGAAATATGTTTTATCATTTCATCTGATGTTAGTTGCAGTTTTCTCATACCTGGCTTTCCTCATACTGAGAAAGTTTGCTTATATTACTAACTTGATTAGGGTTTTAACATGAATTAAAATTGAATGTTCTCAAATGTTGAAATGATCACATATATTTTATGGTGGTTTTGTTAGCCTGATGAAAAGATATTAATTCTAAAAGTGGCCTTGAATTGCTGGGATGAACACCGCTCGAACACTATGTATTATCTTTTCATATGTAACTGGATTTGGTTTAGCACAGATTTTGTTGCAGAGCTTTGGATCTCTGTTCCTGAGCGATTCTGTGCTGGCTTTCTCTTGTGATACCTTTGGTTTTAGTGTCGGGGCCTTGCCGAGCAGAGAACTGCGCCCTGACGCTCTCCCTTTAAGTGCTGAGTGCACTTCCGTAGCGTGGCCTTCTACAACTGGAATTGTCTTTGTGAAAAGGCTTTGTCTATAACATCAATTTCTTACATAGGGGTAGGGCTTTCCTAGTTTTGTTTTTCTTGATTTGTCATTCAAGATTCAGTATTTGTCCATTCACTTTTTAAACAAAATTATTATGAAGATCTTCACTGAATTCCTATATTAAATTGTTATAATCTACCAGGTGTGCAGCCACATGCCCTTACCCCAGAACGGGTAATCTGAGGTGTTTATTTCGTTATGCCTTCTGATCAAGCTGGCGGGAGGAGGCTTACCAAGCAAGTACCCTTTCTTCCACTGGCAGTTTGTATCATTTGTCTCTTTTATTTCATTATTTTCTACCTTTGTATTTCTTTTTCTATTGTAAGATAGAAATTTAGATTATAAGATAAACTTTTTAAAAAGTAAGTGTTCAAATCTATGATTTGGTTTCTCTAATGACTGCTTTAGAAAAACCTTAGAATTTGACATGTTTACTTCTACTTTGATGCAAAGTTACATACTGATACATTTTTCCATATTAGCATATTGTCAGGTATCTTTCTCTTACTAGTCCCTAATTTCCACTGCTATGGAGTTACCATGATTTTTATAACTTAAATCCATACAAAAGTATTGAAAGTGTTTTGTGAAATATGGTCATAATTTTATATGTGAGACATATACTTGAATGTATATTCTACTGTTATGTTCATACTATAAATATTGAGTGAAATATGATTGTATGTTAATAGGTTTACATGAAAATTGTAATATACAAAAAATGAAATTCCTATACTGCTGATACTCTGTCAAAAACATTTAAAAATCATCAGATATTTCTTGGAAATTGGTATCATTTAATGCTCATAAGTACTTATAAAGAAAAAATATTGAATAAGGAAAATGATTCTTAATTTTAGTCACATGGATCAGTTGACTTCATCAATAAAGTATCTAAACCTACAAGGTAGATTAATATGAAAAAGTGTTATATGATAAATAATAATTATATATTTAAAGCATTATGACTATAAATGTTGGCAAAATTTAACAAAATACCTGGGTGCCATGTTTCGCTGTCTGATTAATACATAAAATTAACCATATGCAGCAAGGAAGAACTGATACAAATGTTTTGTTTAAACATCTATTCTAATGCCCTGTGACAAATAAAGACAACTCTGAGAAAATATACTCATCAAACCAAATTGGTCAATTAAGTATTTCTAGTTAGGTTTTAAAATCTATACTTAGATGCAGTTACATGGAATAGTGCAAACTACTGTGATATTGACATTCTACACCAAATCTTTCACATACACGAGGTCCACATATTTAGGTTTAACCAACAATGGACAAAAAATATTTAGAAAAATTTATAACTTGAGCATCTACAGATCTTTTCTCATTATGATTTCCTAAACAATACAGTACAACAACTTTTTGCATTACTTTTACATTATATTAGGTATTAAAAGTAATTGAGATGATTTACTGTAAAGGAGTATGTGTGTAAGAAATATCCAAATACTGTATCATTTTAGATAAGAACTTGTGGACTCACTGATTCTGCTTTTTGCAGGAACTCCTCCTGCAACCAGCACCCCACAGATCTCAATGGATGCCTATAGGTACAAAGCATGCACTACTCAACGTAGCAAAACTAAGAGAAATTCATCATCAAGACCAGTATTTACACAGGTTATATATGCATCTGTATAAACTGCCATACTGGTATCATAGTATGAGAAGATATAGGGCATTAGAAGAGCCATCAGCTTTAACAGAAATGTTTCTCTGAGCTGCTTTTATGCATAACATTTCGTCAAAAGCTCATCCATAATGTTACATATCTGCTTCACAAAGGATACAGTGAACATCCTTTTTGGTATACAAATATCTGCCTCCTGTCAGGCAGTCTCCTTGCTGTTTTCTCACCATCCTTGAGAAGCTGTAATTAACAGTTCTCAGTTTCAATGTCATTGGTGCGAAGTATTATGATAAAAGCTGCTGTGGTCCCAAGAAAAGCAAAACCAGCTGCAAAAAGAAAATAATTCATAACAACACAAAGTTTCAGTATAGAAGTATTTTCAAAACACACACGCACAAATTTGGGAGTAAATATTTCTTGTCATTTGTGCTAAAGGACGAGGATAGTAATTTTAATCGCTACCAAATATTCCCCCAGACTTGTTTACTTTTGCATCTTATCAGCAAGTTAAACATTTCATTAGCAGCGTATTTGGTATTTCAGTTTTCCTTCCATTAAATCTTGGCTATGCTATGTGTTCTATGAATTAGGACCTTTGCACTTACAGTGCACTTTTCTAATATCCTCCTGGATAGATGTCTCTGTTTTCTCCACCTTTCCCCAGAATCTGAGCAATTATTGATCTTATCACATAAAAACATTTTATTACCACAGGTTTGCAGTACCATAGTAATTACATTCACCCTAGGAGTTGGTACATGTATCTAATGCACATAAAAGCGACAGTTACTTAAAATTAGTAAGGCCCAGATTTGGAAGGGACCTCAATACAGTTCATCCACAGAGCGCAAGAGAAGGAGAAGACAGGACATGTTTTTGGAGATCAGTTCAGATGAATAGCTTGCTGCTGGGAGTTGAAAACTAGATTACACATTCACTTGCTCATTAGTGCATGTATTCGGTTTTAAATGGTCTTCTGATTTGATCTATGGAGTAAATCAATGTTTCCTGAAATTTATTGAAAGTTTGTGATTGGTAATTTTTCTTGAAGAATTGTATTTCTTCTACTTTATCAATTGAGGACTAAGGAATTTTGCTAGACTAGTTTTATGAAATAATATTTTAATAAACATAGAACTAGTATAACAATAAAATAAAAATAATTATATACCTGCATGAATATATACTTAAAATGATAATTTCCTTCATTTTCTGGAGCGGGCTTTTTATGTACTCTAAATAAAACCTTATTTTGGACTGTAAGTATTATTTTCTTTTGCTAAATTATTCTGTAAATCAAATTATAGTATTTAAGATTTCATTTTAAGTATGTTCAGTTGAAAGACATACTTCAAAATGTAGCTGGGCTTGTAAATAGAAATTCTAGTCTATCTACCAATCATGTTGAGTACATATTAAGATGAATGCAGTTTTTCATATCATATGTATAATTTTGGTGCTTTCTTTTCTTCTTAAATAAAACCATTATAAGAAATTTATCATAATATTTGATTTTGCTGATGCCCCTTATTTTTCCAGAGTAGCTATCTTCTTTTTTTCTGCTCTTTTCCAAATAAACCATTTTCCTTTATTTAAAAAAAAGGAATTAGTGTCTCACATTACCTGCATGTTTTTCATTTTATATTAGTATTACATACTTGTACAAATTTTATATGTTTTAATGAGGGAAAATAATGAATTATTCTGCTGATTTTGATTTTTGCTGTAGGTTTGATATTTATCATTCTTAATATTCTTGGTAATTTATCATAAAAGCAAACTTGGATTTTATAAATTAAATATTTTATTTGTAAAGATTGTGTTCCCCAATATGAACAATGCAAAAATTCCTATAGTTATGTAGTTTTGTTCTCAAATTAGTTTCTAGAGCATGCATAAGAGTACAATTTCTTATACAGTGACAGTTTTTTCACTGAATGCGATTTAACAATTTTTATGAGTTCTTTGTATGTTTACATGACATAATTATTACATTCATCATGGGAACTTAGCATAAAAGGTCTCAATTGCTTTTCATCCACTTTCCCTCCCTATCACTGCATTTCTTAATCTCTTTTCCATTTGAAGAAAAGTCTCCCTACTTAATACTTTTCTTTTAATTTGCTCTTTATTTATATTTTAAGTTTCTTATAAAGGAAAAATCATGTGATATTTGAACTGGTGTGTTCCATTTATTTGTCTTATGAGGTCTTACTATTATGACCTCAAGATACACACATTTACCTAAGATGACTCAGATTTATCCTTCTTTTAGTGAAGTTATAC
>PVJX010022006.1:0-31189 GCA_004027295.1 Dolichotis patagonum | reverse complement strand
ACTTTTATAGCTACCCTAGAAGTTCTTCACAAGCCCAATCCTAAGCATAATCTCTTATGTTTCCTGACTAACCTGACTTATTATTGTAATCAGTTACTTACATTTCAGTATTATATATGTATCTGTAAACATGATAATACAGTGTTATGGTTTTGTGTGTGTATGTGTGTGTGTGTGTGTATGTGTGCTTGCAGGTTTTCAGATACTTTTAAACTAAGGATGGTACCTTTTCATTCCATTACCACCTCTTTTGTTTCTTGCAGTTTAGATATAGAAAAACATAGCTTATGTGAGCTGCAGTTTTCTACATTCTGGATTTTACAATTGCATTCTTCTAGTGTACTTTAGTGTTTATTTTTTCAGAAGTACTTAATTCCAGGGGCTTGATCACATTCAGGTGGTTTTACTTTGTTTTTTTTCAATGACTATAAGGAATGCTATATTTTTTCATCCAGAGATGAATCATGTACATCGCTTTTCTATTTATAATGTTAGTAGCTGTAGATACTCAAAGTTTATTTTCATTATCTCTTAGAAATTGCAGAAGTGGTGGTATTCTAATTCTATCATTTTTCTTCTTTTGTTGGTTGGAGTATTTCTATAAAAAGACACTCTCATTCATTTACCATTTGGTTATCCAGTATTGGTGTTTATATAGGAAGCAGAATAAATATATTACTTTTTCCTCTCCCTTTATTTACTGGATTGAAAGGTATCTATGTGTATAAGCTCATAGATTTAAGCTTATGGGAGTTTTTCCATCTATGGAAGATATTGTCTCTACTGAAGGTTAAATTATCCTATTTTTGGCCAGTCAGGATCTATCTAATGAAGTTGGCTTTTGTGTCCAAATTAAAAAAACGTTTTTGATTCTAGAATACTCCCTTCATTTACAACAATAAAAGGATTTCTCTGAAATAAAGTTATATTTATATTGTCTCTCTTTTGTTTAATAGTAACAGTTTTAGAAGGAAGTACTAAGTAGAACTGTTAAAATATATTGGTGTTCAAAAATGTCTCAATACCCACTTCCATCCCAGTATTACTGAGTGAAAAATTCCCACAAAAAATGAGGAAAATTAACTTGGAAATATATATGCTTTAAGGCCTGTATAGCATGTTAATTTCATATAAAGCAGAATAAAGTAGCCTTTATTCTACTGTATAACCTCAAAGGTTATACGTATTTTCATCTCCACTGGGTTATCAGCTGGATATTCAGTTGAGACATTGCTTTCACTTTTCTTGTTGCCTCTGTTCTCTTCCTGGTGACAAATATCATTGGACATTCAATGGATTCATTTCTAAAAATGGATTAGTTTTGGTGGATTTGTTCTATTAGTTGCTAATTCTGATGACCAGATCTTAAACTTCGATTTCAAGCAAAATACGTGTGCTCCGATCAGCAAAATTAAGCAAAAATGAGACTGAATAGGAGACTAAGTTACTCTCAATGTGGACAGTTAAATATTCTGACTTTAGAAAGATTAGAATCCTGTGGCTTCTAACACAGAGTAAAGTAAGTAGCAAACCTCTGGCTCTCAGGAAATGTGTGAGTTGGCCAATCTTTCCATTCTGGCTGCTACAGGATATGGGCTTTCTTTCACCTTGTTTTCACTTTTCTTTAATATTTTTCCATGACTAGGCTGTACATTTTTTGAGAAGAGGGACTATCTTGTTTATAGTACCTCTTTTTCTAGCGTCAGCACATGTACTTAGTGCCTGGTATATAGATGATATTCAGCAGTATCTTTCATTTCAATTGAGACTATATGGACACCAAATGTTTCTTGTGACTAAGAATCCTTTGATCTCTGTGGCTAAGTATAAAGCCATTTACCTCTTTTGTATTTTATTTCCTTTTTCTAGATAGACTCTGTATTAGCATGAATTTCTCTAAAGGCAAAAGCAGAACTTTTTTTTCCCTCAAAAATCAAAGACTGATCCACCTGGAGTTTATTTGAAAATGTGATCTCAAGAGGCAGGTGGAGAAGGGACAAAATGAATGAAATACAAAATGTGAGCCAGCCCTCACAAGCAATGTCAAGTTTGCCACTGTTACTGATTCTGCAGAACTTTGTGATGGCCTTATGAACTATGTCTCAGAACTCTCCAGAAGTATCCAGAATAAAGGGGAAGCATTTATCTGTGAGATCCTATTGCTACCATGGTTTGTCAAGCCTTGTCTCAAGGCCTTCTGGGTGAAATGCAAAGAGGTGTCTGGTAGAGTCTGAGGGGAAACCTAGCTGGTCCTGTGCAGAGCCAGCTATTGTATTACTTACTAGTGGCACATAAGATGTGTAATCGGGACTTTTATTAAGAGATCTCTTTAAGTGGTAACATCCATTGGTGAACATTAAAAATAAATGAAACAAAAACCTTGTGGCCTTTCAAAATTGTAGGCAATTTAAGGTACGTCTAGTCTAATTCTCCATGATTGACTGCTTCTTTGTTTTTGTTTGTTTGTAGTTCCAGGGTTTGAACCCAGAAAGTTTATACTGAGCTACAGCTGCAGACTTTTTTTTTTAAATTTTGATACAAGGTCTCACTATGTTGCCACGCCTGAGTCTAAATTGGGATCCTCCTTCCTTCGTCTCCCTTAGACTGAGATTACATTCATGACTACCTCACCTGGCTACAGTTCTTTAATTTTGATGCCTTAAATTTCTAGATCTTTTCCTTTTATTCTCTGTCTTGCTCAGGTCAGTTTCACCTTCTCAGAGTTTATTTTCATTTATGATTTCATATCTTAAATCCTACTCACTTAAAAATGTTTCTATTCCATTTTGAAACTGCTATTCCATTTGAAAAATGTGGTGATGCTTGCTTATGGAAAAAGGAATTCTAGCGATGGCATTTTTATACAGTAATTCTTTTTATTTATTTCTGAGCTTCTGGGAAACTGGTGAATTTGGAATTTAAATATTCTTGCTGCCTTTTTTGTTTTATATGGTCAAGCAGAAATTGAAATTGACGGCAAAATGGAATAGAATGGCATGATGACAGATGATATGCAGTGTTAGTGTATTGGTTTAAAATGCATTTATTGTCCTCAAATAGATGAGACTTGCTTTATTATTGGCAACTCTGTCTCAGGGCAGTGAACGTATATATTTCTAAAGGACACAAATTGAAATAGATTCCATTTATAAAATTTAGCTAATTTTTTGGCTATTTTTGCAAGACTTACAAACCACATTGGGAGATTTTACAGTTGATTAATTTCATTCTGCAAATAGTAAAGCTGATGTATAGGAGACAATCACTTCTGAGTGTGCCAAATGAAACTTTTTTCTCAAGTGCTTCTTAATGTGTAACTCTGCTATTATATATATATATATATATATATATATATATATATATATAGTCTCTTGTGATTTATAGGTACTTTGACTCTGTAAGTGTTTCTGTGAAATTTCAAAATGAAGTAATTTTAGCTGGATTTCTCTTGTTTTTTTCTCCAATTTTTTTTATTAGTACCTGTTTATAGTATATAATGCTGACATTATTTGTGCAGAGTTGGTACATGTACATAATACATCTGAATTCTTTTTTCATCCCCTTCCCCTCCTTCTATCTTTTGTTTTCCACATCCATTTGAAAAAGCTCTGTCTCCCTACTTTATATTATGTCTTTTATTTTGCTCATTATTTATATTTTGAATATTTGTATAAGAGAAACCATGTGAAAGTTGAGCTGCTGTGTTTGATTTATTTCACTTAACATTGTGATCCCAAGGTGAATCTATTTTTCCACAAATGACTGAAGTTTATCTTTCTTTAGTGGTCCATTGTGTGTAAATATGGGAGTACCTTGGTTCATAAACTTAATTATTTCCATGATTTTGGAAAAGCTGGCCGTATTTGTGTTTGTGCGGGAAAGGTGGCCACAGTTGTTTTTGTCACTCGATGTAAAGTTTGTAAACAAAAACCAAATTTTGCCAAATGCTTTTGTTTGTGAGCCAAACTGTTCAGAAATAAAAGTCGTCGTGAACTAAGGTGCCACTGTGCCAAATTTTTAAAAAATCTGTTCATCTGTTGATGGACATACAGGTGTTTTCAAGATTTAGCCACTTATGAGCTGCGCTGCTATAAACAATGTGGAAAGGGTCTTTTCCCCCCACAGCCTTTCCAGCACTTGTTACTATTTGACTTCTTGATGACGACCATTCTTTCTGGAGTAGGGTAGAATCTCAGTGTTGTTTTAATTTGTCTTTCCTTAATGGCCAGCAATATTAAATTTTTTTGTAAGTATTTATTGGCCATTTGTACTTCTTTTTCTGAGAAGTATCTGTTCATTTCAGTTGTCCATTTTTTATTTTGGGATGTAATTTTTTTCAAGTTTTTACATATTCTGATGTTAGTCCTTTGCCCAAAGAATAGCTGGCAAAAAAATTTTTTTTTCCATTCTATAGATTGTCTCTTTGTTGGTGTGATGCTATTTGTTGATTTTTAGTATTATTTCTTATACAATCAGGAGTCTGTTCAGAAAGTCTTTCCCTGTACTTTTATCTTTAAGAGTTTTACTCATTTTATCTTTCAGAATTCATGTATATCCATTTCTTCTGAATTCTTCATTAAAAAAGTAGTTACTACTAATCTTTTTATTTTGGTGGATTCCTTTTTTTTTTTTTTTAAAGTCCTTTTCATTTCTAATTGCATTGATTTGTGTCTTTTCTTTCCCTTTTTTTTCTTGGTAAGATTGTTAGGGGCTTGTCTGTTTTGTTTATTCTTTCAAAGAACCAGGTCTTACATTCCCTGATTTTTGTGTGTGTGCATGCATGTGTATTTTTTTTTTGTCTTAACTTCACTAATTTTTGTCCTGTAGTCTTTATGATTTTGTTCCTTGTAATAGCTTTGGATTTACATTGTTATTGTCTTTCTAGGATCTTGAGGTACATCATTAGATTACTTTTGGGGGCTTACTCTGTTTTTCTGATGTAGACATTCACAATTTTAAACTCCCACTTAGGATTTCTTTGATTGTGTGCCAATTGATCTGGTATGCTATGCTAACATAATTGTTTGATTCTAGGAACTATATAATAATGTCCATGTGTTTGCATAATTTCTATGGTTTCTTTTGTTGCTGATTTCTAGTTTCATTGCACTATCATGTAATAATATGTATGGCAAAATTTGATTTTTTTTGTATATACTTAAGAATGCTTTATAGACTACATTTGGTCTATTTTGGGGAAAGACCCATGTACTTCTAAGAATGTATACTCGGTTGGGGAGAGCACTCTGTAAATATCTATTAACTCCATTATGATAGCATGTTTTTACATTGGTCACTTCTGCTGTATACTTGCATTATTTTAATTTCCTGGATTTCAATTTGCAACTTTTTCATGGATGCCTCTTTGCTAAGCTGGTCGTTAATGTTTTATATTGTTTTGTTTAGCTCAGCTAGCTTTTTTTTTTTTTTTAGCTAGCTTTTTATTTGTCTCTTCTGTCTTCCCTGATTTTTTAGTTTATTATCTCTATGCTCTGAGGATAGACACTGAGTGTACTTATATTCCTGCAACTAGGTCATTAAATGAATTGAACTCTAAATGAGTAATTGCATATAGTATATACATAACAATATTCAGAACAAAGAAATGGTCAAAGTAAACTCCAACTTGATGATTTTGCTTTTATTTGTACAACTCTTACATGTAGCACTATCACGTATGATAGAACATAAAACTATAGCACTGTGTAATACAGTTAGCATAAATTACAGTACTGTCCAAACAAGATATATGGTATGAAAAAAAAGTCTTTTTGAGCAGTCATGAAACAGAGAATATCTTTTTTTTTTAACTTTATTTAAAGAGAAAAAAAACCAAAACAAAACAAAACAAAGGTTAGCAACAATACAGTATTCCAAGGAAAAAAGGAAAAGAACAACAACAAAAGAACCTAAAAAAATTATTGCTTGACAAATTACATACTGACTTGGAAATAGTTATTCAATTGACAAAGTTAAAACATGTAAAGTAGACATTCAAACAGTGAGACTGTCAACAGTTCTGCTCCACGATCTGACAAAAACAGCGATATGGTCATCCATCTTACCCATGTAAATATACATGCAATTATATCAGAAGGGTAAAATTAAACACAATAAAACAGAACAAAGCGGATCACAAGAAAGCAATGTAAGAGACATAAATTTCAAAACTAGGCAATCGGAGATATTCACTCTCTATCATACTGACTCTTGTTTTCTTCCAAATAGTTGTCCATATTGTCACATACAGGGAATTCACATGAAACAACATAGTATGGAATTGATCTGAGCAGGACAAGGAGAGCATTTCAGGTTTTCAAGACCAGACATTAGGGAAGCCAAGAATGGCTGTCATAGTATCTCTCATTCTCCTCAAAACAGCTGTCCATACCTTCATATGTGTTGAACTTAAACAAGACAAAGCAAGCTAAAATCACCTTGAACAAAAAGTGATAGTTTTGCTTGATTTCACATCATGATATGGAATCAGTACTGGGTATTGTAGTGTCTCTTTTTCTTCAAAGTAGTTGTTCATTTCAACATGTGTTATATAGTTGGTCCTTATAAACTGTTTATAGCTCTACACATGCATGAGTCTCTACATGTATATCTATCCTTTCTGTATTAGAGGTAAAAACAAAACAAAGCAAGGTAAAACAAAACTATTCCTAGAAAAGCATGAGGCAGAAAAGTCACATAAAACCGCAATACTAGGTGATCTACAATGGTTACCATGATGTCTCAGCAGTATATAACAACATTAATAAAAATGAAGCATTGGAGACATTATAAGACTTCAAAAGCAAGTAATAATCAAACCAGAGTGGGTATCTTAGTGAATCTTGTCATCTTCAGTGTAGTTGCTTGTAGACTTGATGCTATCAATCATAACAGATTTAAATAAAATCAGTCAATACAGAGTAGCAATCTAACAACACAGATTCAAATAAGATCAGTCATAATAAGACAGTGTAAGTTATAAAGGGCTTCAGATTAAGTTGACAGGAAATTAGGGATGGTTACCATAATATGTCCTCTTATTTTTGGGGTAGCTGACCATGTCCTCAAGTCTAGTGTAAGTAGACAAACTGGAACAGCACGTAATCCATCCAAGCAGAGTGGTGAGAATAATGTAAATTTTAAATCTTGTTACCCCATTAACAATATCCTCTGCCTCCCTTTTTTAAACAATTCCTCCCCTTTCACTCCCATGGGGTGCACTGCTTGTTTTGCGTCCCACTGCCTCCCTATATAGAGCATCTCAATGGACCCTATCTCCTGATCTACCCTGCCTGTGTTTCTCTCGAAACAGAGAATATCTGTAATTATATTTTCTGTGGACCCACCTCATTAATCTTTTTGTTTTTAATCTCCCATTTTCCTTTCAAATAACTTGACTGTATAGTTCTTGGTTTCCTCCCTGTAAATGCCCTATGGGTTGATTTTGAGGGAAGTGGGAGTTTGGGGGCATTTTGTTATCTTGTCTTCTCATGTTTCTATTGTTTTTGTTAACTTTATGCTTAAGTATCTGTTCTCTATTGTGGGAAGACTTTGCTGCTAGTACAGAGAATCTCTTTAGTTAGTCTGTTGGTCAGTGATCCACTTACGGTGTGGCTAACTACAGTCCTTTGCCTTTGTCCCGAGATCTGATCACCTCTGTTAATATGAAAGAGGAATATGTTATGTAATTGATCTACCACCCAGTTCTTTGTGAATGTTCTGCAGTATTTTAATTTCACAAAAGTAACCGGGGTATTGGCATAGAGAAAACATCTATTAATACCAACAGTTGTATAACCTGACAGTGCCAAGTATTTCAGCAACAGTAATATCGTCCAAGACAAACTGGATACTGACACATCATAAGAACCAGTAATGTACTGCCCTTAAGCTTAGACATCTACAGTTATAGTATTGTCTTGGTTATGTTTCTCACTGCTGAGGCAAAATACTTGACACTCACAAGTTAAAGGAGGAAAGGTTTATTTAGCTCACAGTTTGTAGAGGTTTCATTCCACACTTGGCTGACTCCCGGGCAAGGTGGCATAGCAGAGGGGTATGCAGAGAAGAAATAGTCCAGGCAAGGTAGGCAGAAGGCAGCAAAAAACAGTTTCTTTCTGTTCCTTTATATTCCATCCAAGACACCCACCTTTTGGATGGTGCCACCCACACCCAGGATGGGGCACCCTTAGTCCCAGCATCAGACACATCCTAATTCAACCACTTTTGAAACTCCTCACTCACGACCACATGAGGCTTTGGAGGCACATCGAGATACAAGCCGTAACAAGTGCTCTCTCTCCCCTAAGAAAAATCAAATAATGACATTCAGTAAATATCTACTAATTGTGGTAACTATACTTCCACTAATAATAAAAAAAATCAACAATAGTAACATAGAGTTAACTAACTCTCCAAAGATTATTAAGCTCAGTGGTTATTCTGTTAAAGATATAGGGGTTTGGGAATGAGAGAATGCGAAAAGAAAAATTTGAAAAATTAAACAATGAAAGAGGAGCAGGAGAAAAAACTGAGATAAAGTATCCTACTATAGAGTGGAAAGATATTTATAAAATTAAATAAAGATAACAGAAAAAAAGCCAGGGGGAAAAAGAAAAAAAAAAAAGGAGATTAAAAAGTAGAAAAAATTAAAGGGAAAAATAAGGAAAAGAGAAAAAAAAGTATGAAAAAGAATGAAAAAAGAAAAAAAAGGAACATGAATCTAAAAGCAAAGAAAAAAGAATTTTTTTCCTCCGTATTTTTGACTGAGTAGTTTCCTTCAAAGACCTGCAGTGTTGGAGTCCAGTAAGTCTCCACGTGTTCCATTCAGCACTGTGGCCGTGGTTTGTGCCCCCTATTTCAGAGGCTCCTCTGTTAACCCCTGGCTATGGCGATGTCTAGGCCTCCACGTGTCCTTGCTCACATCAGTGGATACAGAAGGCAGTCACACCTCAGGTCTGTGCCAGATGTAGGCAGAAGGACAGGGGTTCAAGTGCTTAATGCTGACGGGGTCTTTCAGACCCAGCTGTTTCTGAGCGCAAGTCAACCAGGCTGCTTCTCATCCTGTGTCACACATGTCCTTCTCTGCCTGAATTCAGACCTTTCAGGCACTTGTTTCCTAGCTCTCTTACTGTCTGCAGCTGTCTCTTGTGGCAGTTTCTCACCCAGTCACCATTGGAGGGTAACACTGGTAGCCCCTGAAGTGAAGTTGGTTTTTAGTTTTTCTGAGTCCCTTCCCAAAAGACACCTGCTTAAGCACTGTGGTAATGTGGTGGCACCTGCGCTGTGTTGTGTAGACAGAGTCCCCGTGGCCTCCAAATCCCAGGGTGTTTTTGCAGTTCACATAGTCTGTGAGTCTGCTGCCTTTTCTCCGCATTTTCCGTCTCTGGGTGCTCACCTTGATTCTAGAGAGTCTGCTTCCTCTCTCCCTACCTCTCTAGAGCAAGGGAGAATGCAAGCTGTTTACTTCTTTTCTCAGTGTGTGGGCCATCTTTCCAACTACTCTGTAGCCTGTAATTTTTTCTGGCAGTTCCTCTCTGATTCCTAGTGATCTGCTCATCTTTTTTTCTTTAGCAAGTTGTTAGTGTCCAGTGTCTGGATTCTAGATCTTGGAAAGACTTGTTTTGCTACTGATCACCCATCTGCTATTTTCTTTTGCATGAATTTCTTAAGATGCTCTTTGTCATGGAAAAACCTTACTTCTCCATCAAAGTTGAAAGATATTTTTGCAGGATACATAATTCTGGGTCGGAAGTTGTATTTTTTTAGGACTTAAAACACTACTTGGAGCTTTCTTGACTTTAAGATGATACATTGTTTTCTTTATTTAGACTCTTCAAATAACATGACATTTGCATTGTCTTAGGACTTATGTGCATGTATTTTTTTCATTTTATTTATATACTTCTTGAATTTAATGATGTTATGTTTCTATGGTTATGACGTTGCTACATTAAAATATGCTTAATAAAATATTGTAATTTAAAAATAATTTCTGCCCCTCTGGCACTAATATTTCTTTTATTATGATTTATTAAAAAGTGTTTAATTCATTATGCAAGCTATATAGATAAATCATGCCTATATTTAGTAAGCAGAGAAATTGAACTACCTTTCAGAAATGAATAATTATTTTTTATTCTCATTTTTGAATTGTTGAATTATGGATTATTTTACATTCAGCATTCAAGTAATTTTTCAGTGGTTCACAAAAATTGACTCCTTTGAAGACTGGCCAATTTGTTTTGTTAAGCAGTTTTTTCCTAGAATTATTTTAATTTTAGCCCCTTTCTTTTTGGCCATATTATAAAATATTTTAAGGTAAAAGATATTTTAAGTTTTTTTCTGTCTGTGTGGCATTTACCAATTTTTTCTTTTTCTTTTTCTTTTCTTTTCTTTTCTTTCGTCTTTTTGAGACAAGGTCTTGCTATGTAGTTCAGGCTGGCCTTATGGTCATTTTGTAGCTCAGGCTAGTCTGGTAGCAATCCTCTTGCCTCAGCCTCTTGACTGCTGGGATTACAGGCATGCACCACCATGCCCAGTTTACCAGTTCTTTCTTTAGCATAGATTTGTACAAAGTGTTTCATAGAAATTGGAGATTGTTCATGGTAAATATATTCTTTTTGATACAAGTTTTATAACTATGTTTCTAATAATTTCTTCAATTCCTTTTTTGTTGTTTTATTTCAGGATTTTCCTATTGAATTGGTTATCATTGGAATAGCTTTACTTCTTCTACAGATGCCAGCAAGTCAGCAGAAACCAATCTTAAATCTAGGTAAATAAAAATACATGACATAAAAAATAAATATAATGCAAATATTGGCCAGTGTGTCTTAAACTGTGTGTCATGATATCCTGTGTTCTTTGTTTCTGTTCTGGAATTTTGCTAAGCTTTAGCAAGTAGATTTTTTTTTTAACTCTAAGGCATTATCTGATGCAAAGTTCATATACCAGAATTTGCTGAGTAGCTTATATGCTTATTAGGTTATAATATATAAAAAACAAAAATATAGCTTTTCACTAATGTTGCCTCCCTTTGCTTGATCCAATACAATCTATGTAGTAATGGGGCATGGATCTAAATTATGTTGTGTAGCACCATGATATGTTTCTTTTTATTTTTTTAAAATTTTATTTAAAGAGAAAAAATAAAACAAGCAAACAAAACAAAACAGAATAGAGGGTAACAACAATACAGAATTCCAAAGAAAAAAGGAAAAGAACCAAAAAAAAACCACCCCAAAACCTACTAAGAAATCATTACTTGACAGATTACTGACTGACATCTTGGAAATAGTTGTTCAAATTACAAAATTAAAACATGCAAAGTAGACATTCAAACAGTGAGACTGTTAACAGTCCTGCTCCATGATCTGACAAAAACAGCAATATGGTCATCCATCTTACACACTCAAACATACAGGCAATTATATCAAAAGGGTAAAATTAAACACAACAAAACAGAGCAAAGCGGATCACAAGAAAGCAATGTAAGAGACATAAATTTCAAAGCTAGACAATTGGAGATATTCACTCTCTATCATATTGACTCTTGTTTTCTTCCAAATAGTTGTCCAGATTGTCACATACAGGGAATTCACATGAAACAACATAGTATGGAACTGATCTGAACAGGACGAGGAAGGCGTTTCAGGTCTTCAAGACCAGAGAATAGAGAAGCCAAGAAAGGATTTCATAGTGTCTCTCATTCTCTTCAAAACAGCTGTCCATACCTTCATGTGTATTGAACTTAAACAAAACAAAACAAGCTAAAATCACTTTGAACAAAGAATGATAGTATTGCTGGATTTCACATAATGACATTATAGAATCAGCACTGGGTACTATAGTGTCTCTTTTTATTCAAAGTAGTTGTTCATTTCAACATGCGTTATACAGTTGGTTCTCATAAACTGTTTATAAGTTCTACACATGCATGAGTCTCTACATGTATATTTATCATTTCTGTATTAGAGGGCAAAACAAAACAAAACAAAACAAGACAAAACGAAACAATTCATAGAAAAGCATGAAGCAAAAAGTCATATAAAACCACAATACAAGGTGATCTACAATGGTTACCATGATGTCTCAGCAGTATATAACAACATTAATAAAAACAAAGCATTGGAGATATTATAAGACTTCAAAAGCAGGCAATAATCAAACCAGAGTGGGTATCTTAGTGAATCTTGTCATCTTCAGTGTAGTTGCCTATATTCTTAGACTTAATGTTATCAATCATAACAGATTTGAATAAAATCATTCAATACCAAATAGCAATCTAACAAACCAGATTCAAATAAGATCAGTCATAATAAAACAGTATAAATTATACAGGGCTTCAGATTAAGGAAATTAAGGATGATTACCATAATATGTCCTCTTAATTTTGGGATAGCTGACCGTGTCCTCAAGTCTAGTGTAAGTAGACAAACTGGAACAGCATGTAATCCATCCAAGCAGAGTGATGAGAATAATGTAGATATTGAATCTTGTTACCCCATTAACAATATCCTCTGCCTTCGTTTGTTAGACAATTCCTCCCCTTTCACTCCCATATGGTACACTGTTTATTTTGGGTTGTGCTGCCTCCCTATATAGAGCATCTCAATGGACCCTATCTCCTGATCTACTCTGCCTGTGTTTCTCTCTGTTAGTATTTCGAGGCCCTCTATACTAGAGATTACAGCCAGTCTTCTCTGCCTCACTTCTGCTATTCTATTTTTCTGCCATTGGTTGTCTGTTTTTCTCTTCCACTCCACTGTCTGCCCCGTTCACTGAGGCCTCTCGGCCACTGTTCCTGAAATGCTTGTATTCTTGTTCTCTCTCTCTAAAATGTCCTTCAGTATTTTTTGTAGGGTTGGATTGGTGGTCACAAATTCTCCCAGTTCCTCTTTGTCATAGAAGCATCTTGCTTCTCCATTAATTTCTGGAGACAGTTTTGCAGGATACATCAATCTGGGCTGGAGGTTGTTCTCCTTCAGGGCTTGAATTATTTCACTCCAAGCTCTTCTTGACTTGATGGTCTGTGTCGAGAAGTCTGCCATGATTTTGATGGGTTTTCCTTTATAGGTGATCTGTTTCTTTTCTCTGATGGCTTTTAATATTCTGTTCTTATATTGAGTTTCTGGGATCTTGATTATTATGTGTCTGGGTGTAGCTCTGTTTTGGTTGTAGGTGGCTGGAGTTCTGTATGCTTCATACGTCTGCATATCATTTCCTTTTTCTATGTTTGGGAAGTTTTCCTTAATAATTTCTATGAATAGCCTTTGCAATTCCTTTGTTTTGACTCCTGCTTCTTCATTCACATGCTTTATTCTTAAGTTATAGATCCTCTTGTTGTCCTCTAGTCTTTGTATTGTTACTGCCTGCTCCCTTGTTATTTTTAAGAGATCTTCCCTTTCATGATCACACATTGCAAGCCTGTGTTCAATTTTTGATAGTCTATCTTTGGTTTCTTTCAAGCAGTTTTGGTAACTTTCTATGGAGTCTTTAGTTTGCTGGTAATCTCTTTGAATTTGCTTCATGAATTCTAGGTTTGCTCTATATTCTTCATTGAACATTTCTCTCCTTTTGTGTTCCTCCATTCTTCTGTCTGTGTCTTCTTGAGAGATGCCCAGCCTTTGTTTTATTAATCTACTTATCTCTTGTTTAACTTGAATTAATATTTCAGTTTTGATCTCATTTATGAGGTCCCAAAAATATCTCTTTATGTCCGCTGATGCTGTGTTTGATGTTGCATGTTTGCTGCCCTCAATCTCTTTTATATTTTACCTCTCCTGGATCAGAATTCTCAGGGTTGGGGGCTGGAGGCTTTTTTTTATTTGTGTCTCTCGTCATGTTTTTGGTTCCTTCCATACAAGTGTATAGTGTAATTTCCAGCCCCTTTTCTTGTTGGTTAGGGCTCTCCTGGAGCACGCAGGCTAGGGGCACTTCAGAGAGTGAAGTGCAAGCAAGGGTAGTATATGCTGGCTCCTCCCCTCCAGGCCAGTCAACCTTCAAGGGCCTTCACTGCGTCAGTGTGAGCCACCCTCAGGGAACCAATTGATTGTGACCCACTGGGTCCCAGCCTAGTCCAAGCAGATCCCTCCAATCCACTCTGTGAAGGGAGTAACCAACTGAAGCTGCTTCCTTACAGAGCCAGTACTTTCCTTCCCAACTCCAATATGTCGTCCAGTTGGTTACCCCTTTCCCGCCGGAGGGTCTTATTCCTATCACTCACCGCATGTTAATGCAGGTCCCTGAGAACTGCTGGGCTCTGGAACCTCTGATCTCAGCGCGGCTGCAGCGTGAATTCACGGTGCCTCTGGGTGGGTCTTGTGCAGGGCCGGTCTCGTGCAGGGCAGGTTCTGGGCAAACCGCATGCAGGGCTGTTCAGCTCCACGCTCCGGCTGCTCAAGCCAGTCGCTTCAGTGTGGGTTTGGTCGCTCAAGTTGATCTCAGGCAGGAATTGAGGCAGCTCGGTGAGAGTGCTGTGCTTGCCGATCTTAGCTTCTTTAATGGTAGCCCTGGGACCTCATATTCAAGCAGTTTCTTTGACTTCAGTTTCTTCCTTGGTTCAGAGAATCCATCTCCCTCTGTTTGGGTCTCTCCAGGGTGTTCTATTCTGGCATTTGAGCTGTCTCTCTCAGAGAAGCTCCATATCCTGCTACCTCCAGGTCCTCCATCTTTGCTGACTCCTATGATATGTTGATATACTCCCATCTTCATTTTTACAGAGTGCTTAAGATAAATACCTAGTGTATAGCTGATTCTTCTAGGCATTTTAATTTATCATGATTTTGAGGTTAAATTGCTCTTTCACTTACTATAAGCCTGGAAACAGCTTTAGCATATGGAGGAGATCTTTGACTTTCAGGGTTTGAGTATTACTCTGTTTGTCTCTTAACAGCCTTAAGGCGAGTATGGTCCATTGTGCCACTCCTTATCAGTCTCTTTGTGATCTCTTTTTGCTTCTTTTCTCTATAGAAGTACACATAGGCTCTTCCCTGGTATAATTTACTGTTTTGCTACTTATGACTACCATATTTTATTATTTCATAAAAATTTTATTAAAGTATAATTTACATATCATGAAATTCACTATTTTAAAGTTATACAGCACAGTATTTTTAGTAAATTTATAGGTTCATGCAAACAGCACAATAATCTTGTTTTAGAACATTATAATCATCCCCCTTAAAGTTCTTGTGCCTATTTCTATTAATTCTCCTTCCCACTCTTAGCCCAAGATAAAACACTAATCTGCCTTTTGTTTCTGTAGATTTGTCTGTTCTGGACTTCTCTGTGAATGGGTTTTGTTTATTGATGAAAACAAAAAAATTCTAAAGCCATAGAGAAAGTACATTTTTAATTCTGAAGCTACACACCAATATTGTAGCTGATGGATAGGTAACAGAATTGATGTAAGATTGAGCATTCAGAAACTTTTATTATTTGTTAGATAGCAAGCTTTTCTTTCTCTTGTAAACCAGCATTTGTTTTGAAGTTACCTTGGTTAAGTGAATTAACTATATTGAAAACTGTTGAGCCAGTATGTCACGTTGAAAGGCAAGGAAGAACCATTTGTATATTGAGAATGGATATTCAAAGAAATAGGATAGTCAAGAGAATAATGATTGTTTCAAATTTTTAAAATGCACAGTATTAATATAATATATGCTTTGTGATTATTAACACTAGCCTTGATTATAAATAATTAAGGCTATAAATAGTAATGACATGGATTTTCCCTTTTGTTAAACACAGTGATTTGCATAATATCTCAGAGATAATTATGCATTAACACCCATATTTAGACAAAAAAGGTAAGTTAGCAGTCTTAGAGTACAACTGTTTGTACTTCATATCATGTAAAGGTTTGACCTAAGAATAATTTTAAAATAAAACAATGACAACCCATAGAGATGATTTAAGGATTGTAGAATTTGTGTGTGTGTGTGTGTGTGTGTGTGTGTTGGGGAAATCTTTTGCCTACTTTGATAATTTAGCTTTCAAGCCTATAAATAACAACTAATCAGTAAATCAAGGTTCATCAGTAACCTCAAAAATACTATGAAAAGAGTATATATGTTTGTCTTAATTTATTCTGTTAGTTTTCTCAGGGATATAGTATATTCAGCTAAGTTACTGTACATTTGTATATGTGTTTCTGTTGTGTGAATTGTTTCCATATTATAAAAAGGAACCTTTTATTAAAAATGGATGTGTCTGAGATGCTGGTTATGAGCTTAAGACTTTGCGATCTGCTTCAGAGCAGTTACCACTGAAGGGCAGTCCTGTTTCACCATGCTGTTCACTTAAACATCTGCTAATATAATTTTCAACTTTTATAGGAGCAACATGAATATTGGCATCATTATCTACTCATTAGGAATTTTTGGGTTCTTGGTTGTTTACTAAGGGTAGTGCCAGGTGCTGAGAAATTATGAACGACACCTGTTGAAGTGTATTAAAATTTTTATGTTGACCTAAAAAGCAATTGATGTATAAAATATGATACATGATATAAGTTTTATTTAAGCATATCAATTTTTCATATATATATATAAAACTTGTTTCAGATAATAATACTTATTTCCTTTTACAATGAGATTTATCAGTAGTAAAAAGGCAAGTAAAATCTCTGGCATGTCACTCTTAAAATGGCATTTTGTTTGGCTGTGACATTAATTTTAAAAATGTGAATTACTGTTATTTTGATGAATAGCTTTGAAGCTCCTCTCTTTCGCTGAGGGTCAGAAAATCCCAAAGTCATCTTTGGTGCTCGTGATGCCACTTCTTCAGATATCATCTTCTGCAGCCTTGGAAGACTGTATGTCCATGGATGAAGAAGGTCCTTCTAGGCAGCAGTTGGCCCTAAACCTTTTAGAAGTGGTCCAGCAGGAGTGCTATGGGAATGACCACCAGATGGTAATGAATTCATCTTTGCTTCTCTTAGTGTCTCTATGAGTTTCTGTCTCTGCAGATCCCTTCACCCGCTGATGAAGGATGTGTTTGTATGTAGACTCTTATCATTGAACTTTACCATTGTGTCAGGCTGCGGTATAGGGATGTTAGTGAATTCTTCTGAACTATGAGAAAGGAGGGTATTCTTGTTGTGAAATAAATTTTGGAAATGCTGTGTAATTATTTTTCCCATCTTAAGATTCCTGTACACTTTAGTCACTAAATATTGTGAGGAATCTTGCAAAGTAGAAACTAATTATGCATAATCTAGTGCCTTTTTTTTTTTTTAAACATTCATACATGGACTCTTTGTTTCTTTTTCATTACTATTAGCAAGTAAAACATATGGCTAAAGGAGCAGTCAATGGTGGGAAATGTTCCTTGAATTCCTGAATCAGTATTCTAGAATCAGTATTGCCTAAGACTTCTATTCCCTGAAGTAACTGCTCTTGATGTTTTCTGTGTATGTCGTATTTTCTCGCCCCTAACGAGGTCTTGTCATAAGGCAGTGGTCTTGTCATAAGGCAGTGGTCTTGTCATATGCGCTTTCCAGTGCTATCTACCTTATTCTGTGTTGGCAATTTCACTTTTCCTGTTAAAAGAATTCTCAATGTTGGGTTAGTGATTGGGTTTTAGGCCAGTATTGGTCAGGCCTTATGTCTTTTGGTTTTGAATTTTGCCTCCTGTATTGTGTATTATTACTTTCCACCTCCTACTTTTATGGGGATAGAATGAGGATTAAATAAAGATAAAGTCGGTGAAACATCTTAAGTCTCCATAGAGTGAGATACCACATAAGTACAAGCCAGAATAATGAATGTTGCTTCATCTGGAAAAGTGAAATACCTCTTACCATGTATGGCTGAATGTCATGATAGTAAAAATGCAGTCGTTATTCCTTGTTAGAGCTGTAGTAGAAATCAGTGTGTCATTATGCTCAAATTGAATTGTATTATAGATTCCTAACATCCAGATGGTTTGATTACAAGGTTGGAACTTGAAACCAGTAATTGATTTGCACTAAGAGAAAGAAGTTATTCTTGCATCAGCTTTAATAAGCAAAAAAAAAAAGTGACTGAAGAATTCTGATAGCTTTTTACCTCTTGGTTTGACTATACAGAACAGAGAGGGAATTCCTGAATGCGGATGGAGTCAGGGCAGGCTGTATGGCGTCTAAGAGTTGTGCTCCTTTAATTCACAAGTGTTATTTAGTGAGGATCACCCTAACTCTAATACCTCTATGCCTTTCCCAGTGCTGTCTACCTCATTCTGCATTGGCAATCTCACCTTTTCTGTTAAAAGTATTGTTGGTGTTGGGTTACTGGTGTTTGTGGATCTTTATCAACACTAATAGCTGAACTTTCTCTTTAGCAGCTGGCAAAGAAAAGAGAAAAGGAAGGAATACTATTAGGGCTGTAAACATCTTCCTTGTGATAGTGTGATGCTTTCCTGAGGCTTTTAGTGGTATATGATCACCCTTTTAAAGCATTTAAGCCATATTTTACTGTTGGCTTTTTCTCCCTGCACCTGTCTGGAACTCTACTCCAAACACACCTATCAGTTCAGCTTGCCCCACGCTCTGTAAGTCTCTTCCTGAATCTTTGCTTTCATATATAATGCTCTTTCATGTCCTCTCCGTGAACTGCCTTTTCTAGACCCAGCCAAGTGTTCTCAGTCTCCCTGCATCAGGATTCATTGTTTTTCCTTTTGTCCCCAGCATTTTTTGCATTAGTCAAGTGTAAAATACGTTGTGTGTTAATTTAGAGGTTACATGTTTGTGTTTCTAACTCCTAAGAGCTCACTTAGGGAAAGAGACTTGGCCCTTTTCACTTTCCTGAGGCATTTAGGAAATTGCAACAATTTAAACTGTTAAGGTTTAAATTGTAACAGTTGTTAACTTCTTGTAGTTTTTTTTATTCTAAGAGTTGCTGTTTTATCTGCTTTAAGTTTTTTAGCTGATCATGAAGAGCTATAGTTAAAAATATTCTAGTCAGTTGTCAAATTCAGTTTTTTCTTTTCTACATATTAAAATCAACTAAAATTTCTTTCTTTATCTTTACTTCCACAATACCTGGCCCATTGTTTGGTACATAGTAGACATCAGTAATTTTTTTTACAGATCAGGGGTTGAACCCACAGCTACCCTACCACTAAACTATAAAGTTCTGTCAGTTGTTCAGACTGGCCTGGACCTTGTGGTCCTCCTGCCTCAGTTCTCTGAAAAGCTGGAATTACAGCTTTGTGCTGCTATGTGTCACACATTTTTATTCAGTGAAAAACACTTTTATTATAGAAATATCTATGTATAAAAACCACAGGTTTTCATTTTTTTAAATCACTTTTTTCCATTGGTGACTGTGACTGGTAGCATTTTATTTGGAACAGTAGCAGTTCTTTAGGAGAATTCTTCTGGTGGACAAAAACAAGGTTACATATCCTATGCTGGGCAATTCTGTAATTTCCTCTCCATTTCTAAAGTTTTACTAATTGTGAAATAAAACACATTTTAATTTTTCCAGTATCTAAGATATACAAGATACCGAATGTGCTATTCATTTAAAAAGAATATTAACATAATCTAAAAAGTCTTAAAAATACAGTGTATTGAAAAGTAGCATCATTTTTTTGTTTAGCTACTAAATGTGATACTTAAAACCACCTATTGGGTTCTCTTTAGGTGTTAAAAAAAATCAAACACTAGTTGTAAATTCTAAAGTGCCTGAAACATTCCGCCTCCTACCTCTTCCACAAGAGTGTGGGGAAATAAAGGAAAACACGGGTGTATGAGATGAGTCAGGGTCTAGTTAAGAGAGGAAAACTTCATACAAAGAATTACTAACTAGTAGAAGGTTTTTAGTGACTGAAATTAGGGTGTAGCTACTGCTTCTAAGATTGAGGGAGTGAGAGAGAGACTACCCAAGAAAGGTATTTAGAGGGCCCCCCCCACCCCATTATGGCCAGGATTCAGACCTTTTTAGAGAATTGTGCTACAGCTTGTTGGATGGTTCAGTTTGCTAGGATGTTGCAGGCCAGCCTGGGGTCAGAGAAAGCCACCTTTTGGGTCTCCTGCATGCCTTTGGCAGCCATGGTAGGGGGAAAAAAATCAGACTTGGCCTGGAGAGAGGCCTTTCTCTGCAATCCCTGCAGCATCTCTTCTGTGCCCTCTGATGGCAGGGATTGGCATTGTACGAGAGGGCAAAGGAGAAACGCCGACAAGGTCCCACTGCAATGTCACAAAGCTGGACAAAGAAAGGTTTGGTCTGAGTACTGGTGGGGCCAGTGGGACAGCATCAGAAGAGTTTTTTGAGAGGGGAGAAGTGGGAAAGGAGACTTCAGAGGCAAATTCTGAAACTGTTTAAGGATGACAAACTTCATTGTAGTGAAATTGTTCTAGGGTCTACATGTGTTTTCAAAAAGTATGTGATGTTTTAATTGAGTGTGATACTTTTGAGTCCTTGGTAATAGGTTCCTTGGTTTCTGCCTAGGAGGCAGAAAATATTTTGATATTTGCCTTTTTTTTTTAATGTTTATTTTTTTGTATCGGGGATCACACTCACAATCTCATGCTTACCAGGCAAGCACTTAGGCTGCTGACGTAAATCCCCAGCCCTGAATAGTTATCTTAAAAATCACAGAATTTGGGCTGGGGGTGTAGTTCAGTGGCATAGCTCCTGCTTGATCCTGAGTTCAATTACTGGTATATGCCAGTTCAGTGGCATAGCTCCTGCAAGATCCTGAGCTCAATTACTGGTATATGCCCCCACCCAACCAAATCACAAAATTTGCAATGGATTATCATTATCCTACTCAAAACTAATGTTAAAATTTATTAGGTATTGTATACAAGGAATTACACAGATCAATTTATGTTTTTCACAAGAATTGTAAAATAAATCCTTCATGTCCCCTCTCTCAGTTTCCTTGGACAAGTAACTGAACCTCTCTGGGCTATAGTAAAATGAATAACAGAACACTTAGTTCATGGGGTTGTTTATTGAGTACTTCATATGTTTAGGCTCCATTCTAAACATTTTGCTGTATATTAACTTAGTTTTCATCCCAAAGTTTTTGAAGGTAGGTAATATATACTTTTTCAAAGTAGGTAATAGTAATGATCTCGTTTTATCTGAGATATAGAGGCACAGAGAAGGCAAATAACTCACCAGGGTCCCGTCATGAGAAGCCAAGTATTTTTTAACAGCTGTGTTTAAATACAACTCACGTAGATTTTGCACATTTAAAGTATACAATTCAGTGGCTTCACGTAGACTTTGCACATTTAAAGTATACAATTCAGTGGCTTTTAGTGTATTCACAGTTGTGTATCCACTTCCACCATTAATTTTAGAACACTATTGCATGCTGCATTATCTCAGCCCTTAATCACCACACTCTAACTCCCCTGGGCCCTCCTCAGTCCAGGCTACCTCTAATCCACTTTTTCTCTGTATATTTGCTCACTGTGAACATTTCACAGAAATAGGATCATGCAATAAATGATTCTTTGTGAGTAGCTTTTTAAAATTTAACATAATGTTTCCAGGTTTCATCCATTATTACTTTCTTATGGCTGAATGTTTTGATAAATTTTTTAATTATTTCCACTTTGGGATTACTGTGAATATGCTGTGAATATTAATGTACAACTTTTTGTGTATGTGTTTTCATTTCTCTTCAGTAGAAATTTAGGAGCAGAATTGCTGAGTCATATTGTAGCTTTGTTAACTGAGAAATTGTTCACACTGTTTTATATTTCCTTTTTTTTTTTGGTCTTTTTAATACAGGGTCTCACAACACAGTTCAGGCTGGCCTTGGGCTCACTTTGTAGCCCAGGCTGGCCTCAAACTTACAAATGATTCTTCTGCCTCAGCCTCCCAAGTGCTGGGATTCATTTTATATTTCTATCAAAGTCTCCCTTCTCCCCTTTCTTGCCAACTGTTCTGTCCTTTTTATTTTAGCTATACTTTTGGGTAAAAAATGATTTCTTTCTCTCTTTTCTTTCTTTCTTTCTTTCTTGCTTGCTTGCTTGCTTGCTTGCTTGCTTGCTTGCTTTCTTGCTTGCTGTCTTGCTTTCTTGCTTTTTTTCTTTCTATCTTATGTGGTACTTGGGATAAAACCAAAAGGCTTTAGACATACCCAGCAGGCGGTCTCTCACTGAGATATAATGCTAGTCCTGTAGTTGTTCTTAAAATACTCGTTTTACAAAGCAGGAAACAGATTAGAGAGGTTAACTAACTTGATTGCATAGATGATAAAGGATAGAGCTGAAGTTTGTATTTTGACTGTTTGACTCTAGCCTACATCATATCGCTTTCACTTTTCTTTCCTTCCTACACTAATTTATCATCTTTCTGTAAGTGACTGCAGTGTTTTGGTAGATTAATAATAAGGTCGACAGTAAATTAATAGTAAGTGGAAGTAAACTGGATTTTATATAGTTTTGTTGAAAGTTAACAAAATTAATAAACAGGTACCGTGTCCTCTGAGTGACCTAGAACAAGGTGGTATGGGCTATCTTTCGATTGTAACAAACTACTTCCAAATCATTCAGCTGGAATCTGGATTCCTTGGTGAGAAGCATAGGGCCAGAACAACCCTTTTGGGGTCTGATCTAGTCCAATTTCTGCTTCTTGTTTGATAAGAGATCAATATAACTTCTAGCAAAAAAAACTTTTTCTTTCCTTTTTTTTTGTGTGGTATTGCAAATTGAAGCTGGGGCGTTTGCACTAAATTGTAATCTCTGTTCCAAAAATTTTAAAAATTTTTTTAGAGTTTTGAAACAAGGTCTTTCTAAGTCACTGAATTGCCTATGCTCAAATTTGTGATCCTCCTACCTCAGCCTCCCAAAATGCAAGGACCTATCCTACTTTTAAGAATACTCCAAGGTTGAATCTATCTTCTCTCCCCAGTTTTGTTAAGCTTCTTTTAGTATTATAGATGAATTTATTCTTTACCATTAATAAAAACCTATATCATTTGCCTATATTATTTTATAGTCTGTCTTATGGTTAACACTTAATGTATCTGAACGTTTTTAGTAAAAGCTTTTAAAGTATTCTTAACTTTTATCTATAAAATGTCTTACATTCCTATCTCAGAAAAAGAGAGAGAGAGCGCGCACGCACGAGCGCGCACACTAGGGTTGTAGCTCAGTGCAAAGTCCTTGGTTTCAGTACCTCCTACCAACAAAACAAAACAACACAAAATGAACAAGACAAAAATAACAAACCAAACAAAACTGCACAACCATGTTGCATATGTTTAATTTTGGTTTTTCTATGATTTCTTTTTTATTTTATTTGAGTTAGAATTCATGTAACACAAACCTACTTTCATTTTTATTATATTTTTAACCTGCTTTTTATTTTTGAGGACTACTTTTTCCTCTGAAAGACAGGTCTGCCAGCCATTTGTTTCATAGCTCTTCTCTCAGGTGTGGGGGGGCGGATTTTGTTGCTGGTGCTGAGAGAAAACGCACATTGCATCCTGGCCCTGAGACAGGCAGCTGTCACTTGGTGTGGCAGAGTTACTGTTTTGTGACATCTTGTTTAACCTTGTACCTTTCTTCTGCGACTTTCACTATAATAAAGCAAATAAGTGAAAAACAGAGCCTAATCCTGGACACAGTACTTCAAACAATATAGGGTTGCTTTTTGCTTTCATTGTCTGCTCTTACATATCTTTATAATATTCCCATTTTTTATTCAACTTATGGCTCATAGGGATTTCCAGATTATGTTCATTTGTGTCCATTGGTTTTATTTTCCTTTCTGCATGATGACAGGGATACTATTTCCTTGTATTTTGTAATTTTAGGCACTATACTAGATTCTTTATTAGATACCTCATTAACCTTGGCAGAAAGTTACTTGTTACTGAAATTTTACAAATGATCAAAGTAAGTCCTACCTAATGACTAAGGGCTGCCATGGTTATTTATGCCCAAGTTCTGAGTTTTTTAAATCTCAGGTTCAGTGCTGTCTGTTATTAGTTCAAAGAACTTGATTCTCTGCATTAATGAATTTAATTTTCTTGGGAAGAAAAGTTTTGAGAGAGATAGAACTATACAGATATAGTTGTATTGGCATTTTAGATTTTATACTTTATGTATTATATGTAATATATATTATTTCACAGTACATATATGTGTATATACTGTGTATATATTTTTGAAATAGCACACACATATGTATGCACATATGAAATAGTAATACATTCACATGGTTTGGAAAACATAAAATAGTATCTACAATGAGAAGCCTCTTTCTTGGTCTTAAGTCCATTGGTCCAGTTCTTACCCTCCCAAATGGGAGAGGATGATTAGTGGTTACTAATTTCTTCTGTATTTGTCCACATACTTTTCTTTGCACATATAAGCAAACATAAACATATAATCTGTTCTCTTGACCCTCTTTTAAAAAAATTGTAGCATTCTAGGCATGCTATTTGTGTATTGTATTTTCATTCTGAAAATCTTTTCTTATCAATAGAGACAGAACTTCATTTGTTTATAGAGCGATTAATTTCAAATAAATTTCAGGTCTACTCTTGAGCATATATTGAAGAAGTAAACACTTACATTCTCACAAAAACATTTACAGCCATGTTCAGAGCATTGTTCATAATAACCCCAAATTGAAACAACCTAATTATCTGTATAGCATAGTCATGTATGTGTATTATCTGCCACTGAATGAAAAGGAATGAAGTACTGCTACAAATTATGATGTAGATACACTTTGTGAACATGCTAAGTAAAAGAAACTAATCACAGAAGACTATGTAGTCTGTGGTTTCTAGTGTAAAAAATAACCAGAATAGGAATTGAAAGTAATTAGTGGTTTCCACGGGTTTAGAGGAGGAGTGGAAAGGGAAATGAGTGACTGTTTTGGGCATGGGGTTTCCCCTTGAGATGATGAAGATGTTTTAAAATTACATATTGATGGTTATACAACCCTACGAGTTTCTAAAATTCACTGAATTCTAAGCTTTAAAAGAGTGCATTTTATGGTATGTGATTATGTCTCAATAAGTGTTATTACAAATTTTTATAAATTTTTTTTTTAAGTTTAACTTTTACTTCTCATCCTTTAAGTTATTTTCATTCAAATATGTTAGCCTTCAATAACTGGACAGTTATAATCTAGAGATTTCTAATTTTACTCATCATACTAGTGGTGGATTGACACCTGATATCCCACTGGTACAGACTTTCTAGCTTGCATCACTGACTTTTGCACCTTCCTAACACAGGTCCTTGATACAAACTGGGATGAGACAGTATAGTGGGCTCTAGGCCTCCATTTGGATGCATGGAAGTCATTTCCATGAGCTCTAGGTCTTCAGTTGGACTCATGCAGGACATTGCTGTAGGATCCAAGGATCCAGGAATCAACTCGATTCTTTGGGTCTCTACTGTGTGGACAGATGTCCTGTACTCTTTTGCATTTTACCCTTTGGGTGAATATTATAAAATAATCTTATAAATTATGTGTCTTGTATTAAATCTTTTCCTTGTAAGCCCTGAGTACAACACTGTGTACATGTTTTGGGTGTGTTAGTAGACCATGTGAAATTAGTGTATGTGGCTTCTCCTGGACCATTCATGCATGCAGTGTAATGCAATGTTCTGTTCAGTCTGTAACCCTGACTGCACTGCTATTGTTCTATAAAATACCATTTCTCAGATTCAGTGAAATGTAGCATCTTTTATGGTTATAACTCAATTTAGAACTGTCAGGCTATCTTTAATTATAGAAGCTATTCACAGTTATTAATGCATTTGCAGGCTTTAGCTGAACCAACTCTGTTCCTATAACATACTTTCTTCCTGTTCCAAATATGAATTGTCCTCTGTCCAAGTGTGCCATCTGCCTTGGGCAGCCTGTGTGAGGGATTGAGCTGGGCAAATGCAGTGGTTTTTCTATCTTTCTTTTTGCTGAATATTTTTTTTTTTTTTTTTTAAAGTGAGAGTGGCTTTTTCCAAACACTGCTACTTCTGGGTCTTGTATATTAAACTCTTGATTTTGCACCTTAAATAGGAATAAAAGATGAAGAGGAGGAAAATTTGTGATAAACTGTTCTAGAGTTCCTTCTAACAACTGTTTTTCTCTTTCTTTAATCCTATTACCTCAAATGTGGGGAGGGAGCTTTTTGGCAGGATTTAAAAGTTTGTATTCATTTTGCTGGAAGAAATGATTCCTTAAAATGAAATGTAAAATAAAAGTGAATGTCAGAATTACCTCATGTATTCATACCTTTTTGTGTGTTTATTTTTTAGCTCTCTTATAGGCTTGTGTTCCCTGTAACCAGCATTTATGGCTCAATGTTTACAGCCTGTAGGATTCTTGAAGTCATGAGCAAAGAATCAGCAGCCAGTGACTGGTTGGCTTCAGTGGAGTCCTTGCTCCCTATTACCACAGTGGTCCCCACGCATGTTTTTCTTCTGCTGGCTTACCTTCTTGTTGCTGACCAAGGACCAAATCTTCACCAGATACTGAAGGTCATCACAGAATTAGCTCAAGCAGATTCCTCACAGGTAAATCAAGGAGATAGTGGAACTGAAGGGCCTTAAATATTAGCATTAGTAGATTGTTTTTACATAGTGGATTATTTACATCAAAGTTTTAAATTATGCCATAGGTTGATTTTGTGTCTTTGTTTTTTCTTCTATCTTTATCCTCTCAATTTATTTTTTCTACCTACTCAGTTGATATATAATTAATGATAAAAATATTTCCTTGATGAAAGAAAGAAAATCTTTGTATGATACTATTATGGTTCTTCCGTTTTTTGGTGGAATTTTTTCATTTGTAATGATTTTTCTAACTTTTGCAACCTATTTCAATATACATATCTTTAATAATTCTAATTTCATCTTTTAATTTTTAATTTTTTTATTTTGAAGAGATAATTTTGATCTTTTAATGTAGACTAAGATTAATTCAGGATAAAGCTGCCTATGCTATAGGCATTAATATCTTTTTAACATTTTATAATTTGATCCTGTCTTCACTCAGTCATTTAATACACTAGAAATACTGGTTTATAACTGTGTGTGGGACTAATCTATATGCAGGGATGTGTATGTGAATAATCTTTCTTCCCATCTGCACAGGACTTGACTGTAAGAAGAAAGCAGTTAGAAACTAAGAAGACTCCCTTCCCCCCTTTTAAACTAATTATATGTTTAGCACAGTTTTCTGTGAACAACCTCCTCACCCCTTCACCCCCCACCACTAGATAGAATCTCTAGAATGTATTTCCAGTAAGGTGAAGCTAACGCATTTGAAATCCCTTTCTTTGAATCCCTTGTCATGCTCTTTCCTATTTGTCAAGTAACCAAATGCTGATACCTCACAAAAATGTTTAACTCTGATCAGTCCTCTCTTGTTCTGATTCTCTAAATGGATCTGTAATGTGCCTAGAGTGTCTTGATTTCATGGTACATGCATAATGTACGTCAATTCAGCTTGCTTTTTTCTTTATTTTTCCTTTCACATTCTGATTCCACTTCTAATTAGTGTTTTATTTTGGTGGTGACACCTTGTAGGATAATTTCCTTTGAATAATTGATGCATAGGTAATGCCTAGAGATTGTCTAAAGAAGGATCTCTTGAAATAACACAGTGGATTACCTTATCTGTGTGCACTACTGATATAAAGTATATATCACAGCAGGTCTATTCTCTTTCTCTCTGTCAGTGCATTTGGTCTTTGAAATTTAAGGTTGATGCTTTTGGTTATAAGTATCAGAAACTCACTTTAAGATACCTTAAATGGTTTTTATTAGCTGTAATACTTAGATCAGTTATGGTCCAGAAAGTGCCTGGAAGGTACAGGTTCTTTCTTCCCTCTGTGAATTAGCTGTTAGTGCAAAGCCTTGTAACCTTGTCTTCACAAGCCAAAAGGAAGAGAGATGCAGAGAATGTTCAGATTGACCTTGCCTGGGTCATGTGCCCACACTGGACCAACCATCATGCTGGGATAACGAGGCATTTTTGATCAGCCATCCTTGGTAGAATGGAAATGGGGGGAAGTGTCAGGGCCCTAAAGTTGTCTGCGGCACCAGGTTCATGTGGAATGAGGTGAGGAGGATTCCCCAAAGGAAAAGTAATTTCCTGGTATTAATGTGAAAGTGTATTAAGTAGGCGAAAATGTAGAGCAGAACTTCTCAAACCGTGTTCCAGGGAGCATGCCGTAAGTGTGGCAGGTGTGCGAGATAGCATCTCCTCGTAGCCTTGTAGTACTAAGCTTAGGATGCCAGAAGGCCGCTTCATGTCTCATTGATTTACCCTAGAATTCCTATAAACGCTATTTCTCCTGTGTACTATGAAATAGCTTAGGAAGCATTAAAATGGCCACCAATTTTGTTTATTTATTTCGTAAATGTTTATTAAACAATGCTATAAATTGAAGTCAATATGCTACATTTCTGTTGATTATTTTTTGGATATTTTCAAAAGAAATAAGAAACATACTTAGTGTCATTGTGCTTCTGAGATGACTGGTAGAGGTAAATGTTTAAATGTAGTTACTCAAAATTGTGTGTATCATTGGAATTTAGAAGTGTTTTAAGTTTTTGGAAAAGGGCAAAAGAAGTGTCTTAGAATAGAGCGTAGTCCCCCTCCCCTCACTTTTCCTTATGCAGTGACTTTATTATACAGTTTTACTAGCCTTTCAGTATAAGGTAAAACAATGAAAAAGTGCTGAATATTATATTTTGAATAAACAAGTTTCCTATACATGTCAGAATAGATTCAACTGAAATGTATTAAAGTTGTAAGTTACTATTGATTCTCTCTCATTTAGTTGATGAGATTATATAAAATATGTTTGGGGTTCTTTTGGATTAGTCTTTATCACCTTATTAAAAAAAGAGCAGTCATTGGCTCAAATTCAAGGAGGAGTTCATATAAAAGAAAATTTTTAGATAGTAGTAGGGCTAAGTAAGTAGTTAAGATTAGGAATTTCAAGGCTGTCTTTCATCTCTGTTTGGTGGTCACCTAATGTCTATAGTAGGATTCTATCGCCTACAGTATGTTTAGGTACTGTGTTTTAGAGGTATCTTGACTTATTGGAAGAATTCTGCTATAAGGTCTTATGGATAAAATATTTGACAAGTTTGAAAGCAATGAGCCATTTATGAAGTATGTATTTGCACTTTTGTTGTTCTGTTATTAATTCTAACTGGCACTACTAAGCATTTACTTTTCAGTAGTAGTAATTAATAGTAATGCAAATGATTAATATCCAATGATAATATTATATTAGTGTTCTAGAAAAAAGTGACTTAAACATGTGATTTTGTTACTTCTTAATTTATCATGAGGTTTGATGGCTCTGTTCCCCAGTGTGAGTTTTCATCCTTAGTCTCTCTGGTTCCCTTAGTTTCATTACATTTAGGGTTATTGAAGACATTGAAGGTTAAGTGGTCTGCAGGGAACCTGAGCTTGTCATTTTAGGGTTCACTAGATACATATGCTGGTGCTAAAATAACTAGTTACCCAAAGCCATGGCAATATAAATCAACACTTGAAAGAAAAATAAGGAAGTTTTTTCCCCTATGTGTGGAAATTCTATCAGCAATTACTGATAATCTTTATAACTAGTTTGCTTGCTTCATCTCTCCCTCCTTCCTTCTTTCTTGCTTTCTCCTTGTCTCTCTATGTCCCTGTCTGTCTGTCTGTCTCTTTCGTTTTGAGATGGTCTCGCTATATAGTTCAGAGTAGCTTTGAACTTGCTATATAGCCCAGGCTGGCCTTGAACTTGCAGTGATCCTCCTGCCTTAACCACCTGAGTGCTGGATTATGTGCCCACACTGGACCAACTCTCATGCTGCAATAATGAGACACTTAGATCAGCCATCTTTGGTGGAATGGAAATGGGGGAAATGTCAACAAAAATACAATACGTATTTCATATATGGTTCATACATGATTTTTTATAGAAAAGTATAAGCATCATCTGCCATGGTGGCACAGCTCCAGACACTGTGAGGCAGACTTTGCAGAAGAAACAAGCTCAGGTCAGGTGGCACTCAGTAAAAGCTCAGTGGTTTTACATTCTGGGAGTGAACGTCAAAGTGATCAGGGGGAAGATCTAAGAATGAGGATCCTGAGTGGATTTCCATGAAAGTCATGAAAGCTTTCATTGATACTAAATGAGAGTTTTGTGTCCTAAATTAGTGGGTCTTTCCCCCCTAGAAAGAGCATTTGGTGGATTCGTGTGGTTTTTGATTATTTTAAAATAATAATTCCTGCCTTTCTGGTACTGCGAGTAAAGTTACTGCCCTTGTATTTTGATGTAAGTCATCCATGCTGTCTTCAGAGATGCTTAAGTGACTGAAGCTTGTGCCTTCATGGCTCATATACAACAATGTCTAGCTAACCTTAATCTTTTCCTTGTCAGAAAGCTGTTTTCCTACCTCTGTGATTTGTTTAGGATATGGCCACATCTGGTATGAGATCAGTGGAAGGGAATGTTGAGCATATTCTCTACTGAGTTAATTGAGGTTAATGTGGATTTCCCGGCCTAATGAGGACCTTTCTGATTCTTAATTTATGGCCCTTTCAAGAGCATTATCAAGTCAGAGTTTGAACTCTCAGCCAATGACTGACCCACCTGAGTAACATGACTGCGGACAGTTAGGAAATGTCAGAGATTGGTATCCCCTCCTTAAAGAAGTTTATGACCCTCAGTTGATCAACAAATACAACTGACCTTCTGCTTCCTCCTGCATGTGTACCTGTGCAGTGACATCCCACTTGTTCAGAAGCATGTCTGGCTCTGTGATCTGCACTGTATACTTCAAATGCGTTCTTAGAAGGTAATAGCATTGCACTTTGCTTATCCAGTCCAGATGGCTCATTGTGTCTTACTTCTGATAATTTCAGTCAGAGCACTACTTTTAATTTCCCTTCCTGTCATTTCCTTTCTTTTTTACCAACTCTGGCCTTGACTTTCAGAAATGGTCCTCCCATAGTTACTCTGACAGCTTCTGTATCTACCTGGAACTTATCAGGTGCCTGGTAGTATGTCTTATAAATATATGTAGAGAGGATTATCTGATTAATGGTTGTATTCTCTTTTAGAAAGCCTGCTTGTTAGTGTTTTTAGCCTTGAGAAAATATGTGTTTTTCCTGTTTCTACCTATATATGAGTAAAGGTCTGTGGCACGATTAAGTATTTAGAATAGAAGATAGGAGAGAGGACAGAAAGAGGTTAGATACAAAAC